>JAGKTI010001650.1:0-11093 GCA_018397915.1 Birgus latro | reverse complement strand
CGTTCCTCGTGCTCACACTCCTTCTCGCGTTCCTCGTATTCACGTTCTCTTTCACGTGCCTTGCGCTCGGCACGCTCGTGTTCACGTTCTTTCTCACGTTCCTCATATTCATGCTGTTCTTTTTCGTGCTCACGCTGAATTTTCCGCTCTTCACGGACGGCATTCTCTCGTTGCTGCTCGTAATTGCAGCGTGACAGGACATAATCTCAAATTTCCTGGGGGTTAGTAAACCCCATATCCTTGCCTTCCTGCAGGTATGTACTAGTTTCCATGATGCTCAGATTGAGACTGAGTGACAAAAGTGAGACTGATATGCTGGCTGGTGTGCAGCAGTCTACCTAAGTAAGAGTGAGTGAGTGATTTTGGTAATAATTTCAAGCTAGGAGTTTCTATCCTGAAATGAGGTCACCAGATGTCAGGGGGAAAATGAAAAATGTATAACTATGAATACTAGGAATAACTACCGAGTCGATTATCACGAGAGAATCGACTCGTGAAATCAAGTGGCGATTTCACTTTTATGCTGGCTTACTTCGCCAATTCTCTAGAGTCGAGAATTTATAAACTTTCTCAACAGTACACAGCAGAGACTAAATGCTCAAGAAGGCTGTATTACTGTACTGTTGACCTCTGAGAAAGTTAGGTAAGTGCACTCACTCAAGCACTCAGACAAATAGCTGAATAGCCTTAAGCTTAGGAAAAACAAAAAAGAAATACTAATCAGTAAAGATGAGACCGTCGCTGCTGTAGTTGATCACCAAGTTGGTGGAAGATTCGGGAAAACGCCGATACTGCAGGATTTCAAATCACTCGCTTTGGGTATCGCAAACCCACTCTTCGTGACTGCTAAAGGATGACTGCTGTGTTTTTGAGTGTCCAACATAAGGGACGTGTGAAAGAGGCGTGGCCAAGTAACGGCCAGGGAGTCAAGTACAAAGAAATGACAGTTCGAAAATTATCGCTCAGAGGAATGCACTGTCTGTACATAAAGACAATGACTCACAAAAGAATGACGAAGGTTTTGACAGTTTGATGCAAATATAAGTACACGAGTGGACGGTTAAGAGATTGAGCGAAATCTCATGCATTTCAGAACTATTCGTCGCTCCCGCAAAATCAATCGATGTCACGATTTACAATACATAATTTCACGATGTAGAAAATTCGTGACAGTAGGCCATAACCGCCATCTCCTATCTTGAATGACCCCCTCCTCTCCTCAGTAAATCACCGTAGGACACAGAAAGTGCTCAGTGGGGTAGAAACCACTTTTCATTATTACCGTGAAAGGCACAGTACGGAAGTCAACAGATGAAAACAGACACTCAGCACATGCTACTACCAAACTCAAGAACAACAGGAGCCAGTTGTCTCTACATCGTCTGCTACATTTCCTGGGGAAGACGATTATGTGATGTCGGTGGTGTTATCTTTGGACTCTGTAGGTTTTATGAGAGAGGTGAATGAGGTAGAGGCACATGGGGAAGTGGTTCAGTCAGATGATGAGGGCAGGGCTGGTGATGGGCAGAATTGCCAACTTGGCACTTTTGGTGCTAGATCTAGTGCTTTCCATAATAATTTAGCACCCCAAAATATTAGATTTTCTTCTATATCTAGCGCATTTTGAAGTCCAATTTAGCGTGAAAATTTGAAATGTTCACCTATAGTTCAGCACGTTTTAAAGTTGAGCTTAGCGCTTTCGAAGGTTTCTGTTTGGCAACACTGATGGGAACGAGAGAGTGGAAGATGATGTGGCGGGGTCACCCTAAGAGTATCTCCCTGCCTCGGAACCACCTGTATTCAAGCCAGTCAGGACTGCCATCTGCTCCATTTAAAGTAAATAACCATGTGTTTGTTATCTGTACTCTGTGTTTGAAATGTGCCCTTTAGTACATCTCTATGGCTCAAAAAGTGTATTTTGAGGGAGCGGTACCACCCTTGCGCAGTTTTTCCCATAAGATATGTTGTTCCCAGTGAGTGAGCTCGTCTGCCGCCCATGAACTTGTTCAGTGTGCGAGGGCACTGTATTTGTTAAGCACTTATGCTGTTATGTGATGATAACAATGGTGTTTCAGTGGCCTTTCCTACATAGAATAGAACGAACGTCAATGATCACGTCGAATGTAAACACTGGGAAGGCATCTTGGCTCAGTCAGCTGAGTAGGGGCCCATTAAAGAGTTGATGGCTGTGTAAGATTGACACAGTTTCCAAGTCAGAAGTTTCAGTATTTCACACACAAAAAAGAATCACTCCACTTAATATTTCACACTGTGCTACTTGTTTAGCACTTGCACTGTTATTTGGTGATAACAATGGTGTTTCAGTGCCCTTCCATGCAAGAGTACAACGAAAGACAACAATCACAGCCAGTGTAAATACTGGGTGGGGACCTTGGCTCAGTCAGCTGAGTAGAGGCTCTTAAGGAGGAGCTATATATCTTAAGAGGAGCTATATATTCTTATGGGATGTGTTGAAGAAATTAAGATAGTGAAATACATTATTTTAAAAAGAAAAAAAATAGCCTTTCCTTTATTACCCCTTCTGGGGGTGTAAGAGGGCCAAAGGTAGGCTACTACAATTCAGATCAGTTAAGTCATAGAAGACCACCTTGTTTCCTCGGCAATATGTAAGTGGTAGAAAACCTCCCAGCCACCAGAACCATGAAATGTTAATGGATGCTTTCCATTCTGAAACATTACCAACTAATGCATCAAGGTGCCATAGTACTGTATGTTAATGTAAAAAGTAATATTTAACATCTTGCCCAAGGACTTACTTTGGTTTTAATTCTATCTATAGTCATGCCAAATTATTTTACAGTACATAGTTAAGGAGAGACCGTCATGCTGAAGAATGTACCATTTCTGCTGTAGTTGTCCTTTATAATGTTGCAAACCACTCGTTGAAGAAATTAAGATGCATTGTGGATTTATTGACTGGTTTGAATGAGTGTTGAAAAAATGAGTAGGTTGCAGCTGGCCACAACATTTTTAGCAGTGAATACTTATTAAGTATGTCAGCTTATTTTTTTCATTCCTAATTATTAAATATACCAGTTCTTTATTGTACTCAGTTATGTTTTTTAGTTGTTTCTACTTAGCCACAGTCTGTCTGGTCAAGCAAACCCATTGACCACAGGTAAGCAACAGTTTCTGTGGAACCATCCAGGAGGCACAATACAGTATAGTTCATACAACATTTAAGGATCCAGCACCCCTTTTGGTAGACAGCACCTCACCCATGTCATATCAGGGTCCTTCCCACAGCAAAGTGCATGGAAATATGAGATTTGACTCCTGGGTGTATTGTGCAGCAGCTCCATCTAGGGTGCACAGTATCATCATGTGTAGGCTTCTCATCAGCACCACCATTCATAGTGAGGTGATTAAAGCAACAAGTAGATCAGAATATTACACATTTTCAGTCAGAACTAGGTGGTATGACAGTATGGTATGCAGTAAATCAATAAAATGATGAAAAGTTATTCTCGGTTAATGATCATGAAATTCGCATACAGTATAAGATAATTGAGGTTGCCATGTATGAGAGTCATGGGCGTATGTGGTGCCTCCTGCTAAAGTCGACAGAGTATGAGCCAAGATTGCCACCCAGTGTAGACATGCCCAGTGATTGTCTCCCTGTTGTTCCATGTCACGCATGCACAGCCACTGAAACACCATCGCTGTCAGCAAGTAACAGTGCAAGTGGACAATAAATTGTGCAGTGTGCGATATTAAGTGGCATGATAACTTTGTGTGTGAAATACTGAAACTTGTGACTTGAAAATAATGTCTGGCGAGGTGGTACTAGTGATACTGCTGAGGGCACCAAGGGCAAGCTAAAATGGGTTTGGTTTTTATGAGATTTTAGGTTACATGCCCCTTGACCCCCCAATGTTTAGTACTTCCATTGAGCCCATACTAAATTGAGATCAACATATAATATACCAGTATGCAATAGGTTTTCACTTGATGTAACCCCGTCACATACCGAGTGGTCTATAGATAGTCATCAAATGGTCACAGACAATCCCATAGTACTCCCTAAGCTGGAGGTACCCAAAGCCAGTCTGCTGCAGGCAAGTCCAGTACATTTTTAGATGGTGGTTTGGCCATGTGGAGTGGATGGAGGGGGAGAGACTGATGAGGAGAGTGTATGTGAGATGGAGGGGGGGAGAGGGAGGGGAAGGCCAAGGATGAGATGGAGGGATGGAGCAGAGGGGTATATGAGAGTGGGGGGTGTGAGCTGGGAGCAGGGCAGTGAAATGGTGGGGGACAGTGCGACATGGAGGTGATTTGTTTGTGGCCACCCCGTACGAGATTGAGGCGTCTGGTAATAGATAGATAGATAGTTTTTATTTTATTTTTTTTTAATGCAGGAAAGAAGGAACCAAAGGCCAGGAGCCCACAAACTGTTCCATCCAAAAAAAGAACAAAAACAATATAAAAGAGAATCAGAGTCAAGATCCATTCATTTCGAGATGCCTGGACACAGCGTTTGAAAGACCGGAGATCATAGGAAGTAGAAAATACAGACAGAAAGAGAGAGTTCCAGAGTTGACCTGTTGCATAAATGAAGGACTGGGAGTAATGGTTAACTCTTACATTAGACAGTTGGACAGAAAGGGGATGAAAGTTTGTTGCTAAACGGTTTCTATGCACCCGTCGTAGAGGTGGAGGGATGCAAACAGACAGTTTGGAAGAGCAGTGACCATTGAAGTTTTGTTTTGTTTTGTTTTGTTTTTGAAGGCTCCAACATGCTTGCATGCGTCGACCTTGGTCACCTAATGGCAGCTCTCCATGCTGCTCGATCTTTGGCAGCCTCCCTGTTCAGTCCCTTAACCTCTTCATTACCAAAATCGATAAGGTTTACGCTTGTAAACCTAGAAAAAGTTCTGGCGAGGAACCGATAATTGTAAGGTTTACGGTGGTAAACCTGATAAGCATAGGGAGGTATAGGAGGGTAGGAGTGTTGGTTTTGGGGTTACTAGAGAGACTTAGGTTGTAAGAACTGGCAACTTGACTCTGACGTCATTCTCCTTGTCATGGCCATGCCATGGCCATATCAGAGTCCATGCCAGGCCATGCCATGGCCATATCAGAGTCCATGCCAGGCCATGATTGACATCATTTGGGTATTTTGGATATGATTTATTATTTCAAATGTTTTGGGCATATATATAGACCTATATGGTATGATATAAACAGAAAAAAATAGTTGCACTAGGCATATCAGCACGTGGTTACCATGACAACCACCCTCCTAGGCCCCACAACCAACCAGCAGCCAGTTCTCACCCGCAACCCCTCAGTATCCCCCAAGCTGCATGCTGTGACTGTGTTTTTTTTTGGGCTGTTTTTGCGTGATCATGGCGTCATCTGATACTGATGACGAATTTGATACAAAGCTTGCTAGTGAGTTAGATGAGTCTGACGACAATGAAACTCAATCAGACATCAGTGAGTGAGTCAGACGATGATTATATACCAGAAAACGACAGTGATAGCAAGAGTACGAGTGATGAAAGCGAGATAGATAATTGCTCAAATCCCAGCCCTGTAGGCTCGCCATTGTTGCAGAGTCCCTGAGGACCTGCCTTCACCCTCTTGTCGGATCCGTTTGCAGATCAAAGGCCACCTCCACTACCTACACTTCACCTGGACTTTCCCAACATACATCCTGCAGTGTATCAATGCCACGAGGAGCAACATATGATTACTGTATATACCTTTTTATGTCTGTAAAGTCTATATTTATAGGAACAATGAAAGTTTAGTAAAGTATATATATCCCTACACATATACTACTATAGGAAATGTATTTCAAATGATGCACAGTGTACCTCGTGGTCAACATGTACTTGAGAATATAAAAGTAATATAAAATGAAAAACAGCGCACTTATGATAAACGATCACCCCCCATGCACACGCACGAACTTCCGGGAATTCGGTTTGACGGAGGGAGAGCGGGGCGGCTGGGGGTGGGAGGCGCGGTAATGAAGGGGTTAACCCTGAGGTCACACTTAATGACCTCGTCCCATGTCTTTCTCGGTCTACCCCTACCAACCCCTCCCCCAATATTAACACTTCTCACCCTCTGCCACCCAGTTATCATCCCCCATCCTCTCCACATATCCAAACTACCTCAGCCTACCTCTCCTCATCACAACACCAATACACTCCAGTCCCATCCTACCTCTCAACTCTTCCATCGTAAACCCAGCCCCCCCAGGCCTTGCACGCAGGGACGCACTGCACATCCACCTAGTCATTGTCATTTCTGTACGTTTAAGCCTGCGAATATCCTCTTCATTTACTGCCCAGGTCTCACTACCATACAGCATCACACCCCTAACATATGCTGCATACAAAGACCCTTTAGCACATAAGGAGAGTCCTCTCAATGTCAGAAGAGGCAACAGCTCCCTGAACTTCTTCCAACCACTTTTCACCCTAGCAACCAAGCTAGCTCCAGCCCCACCTCCGGCACACAACTTGTCTCCCATATAACAAAACTCTTCCACACACAACATGTCTCTCAAATAACAAAACTCTTCCACACACTCAAGAGACTCACCAGCAAGTTCAAACCTTTCATGCCTAACAATCTCCACCTGCTCTTCCCGACACGCCGCACACATAAAATCAGCATTATCTCGCAGTCTACTTCTAATACCACTACTTCTCTTGTGCACCCATTTATCACAAACACTGCACAAGATGGAATTACTTCCCACACTTTTGTGGCAAACTGCACATGGCTACTCTCTATCTCCTCTGATTGTACCACCACCAACCCTAAATATTATCACTTTTGTTTTATCTGCATTTACCCCTAAGCCCTTGTGCCCCATACCATCTCTCTACTTCTTAAATCTTTCCTCCGCCTCCTTTTCATTCTCTGCAATCAACACCAAATCATCAGCATACAGCATCTCGCACGAGAGTCCACCTCTGAAGTCACGTGAGAGGGCTTCAAGTACCATGATAAACAACAAGGGACTCAAAACTGACCCCTGATGCACACCAACATTCATGGAAAACTCATCACTCAAAACTCTGTTCACTCTTACCTGGGTGCAAGCACCCACGTACATGGCCATAACCACCCTAACCAGCCACTCTTCCAACCCTAGCTTTCTCATTGCCCACTTCACCACCTCTCTAGGGACTCTGTCAGAGGCCTTTTCCAAATCAACAAAAACAAAATACAATTCCCTTTTCTTTCCAATATATTTTTCCTGAAGCTGTCAAACAATGAATATGGCATCAGTGGTCCCCCTGCCTGGCATAAACCCAAACTGCATCTCATCAATATTCACTTTCTCTAATCATACCTTCTAGAACTTTCTCCATTACTTTCATTATCTGATCTAAGAGCTTTATGCCTCTGTAATTTCCCCTTTCCAGGACATCACCCTTCCCTTTGTACACATTTTCAATTACACTCTTCAGCCAGTCATCTGGGACAACACACTCATATATATCATATTTATCAGGTCAGTGACTAACCTCACCCCAGTATCTCCTGAGGCCTTAAACATTTCAACAGTCAACCCAGACACACCTGCCGGCTTCCCCACCTGCATCCTGCCTATTGCCTTACTCAGAGTAGCAGCGCCAATCAAAGGCCAAGGGCCAAAAACTGGATCTTTTGGCTCCAAACCTTCTCTATCCCAGTTAAACTCCTCATTCAACAACCGGCTATAATGTTGTCTACACGCATGAAATAGCGATAGAAAAGAGATAAAGATGCAACAGTGCAGTGAAGAGACAGAGATTGAAGGGAGCCAGCAAGAGGAGGAGAGTTAACGAAATGAAAAGCCTTTGACTCCACCCTATTGGGAAGAGCTGTATGTGGGGAGCCTCCCCACGTGAGAGTTGTACTCCATACAGGGGTGAATAAAACCTGTTCATAAAGTCAACAACTGTGCAGGGGTAAAGAAGGTACGGGGTCAGCTTAGCACACCCAGTCTCTTGGAAGCAGATTTTACAAGAGATGCCATATGATCTCTCCAAGATAAGTCCCGAGTGAATGAAACCGCAAGCATGTTCAAGGATGATGCAGGATTGAGCTGGATATTATTAAACATTAGTGGGTACTCCTGTGGAAGATTTTGTCAGGTTGATAGGTGTAAAAACTGAGTTTTTGATGCATTAAAAACAATGAGATTATTTTTATTTTTACCCCAGTTAGAGATATGAGCCAAGTCAGACAATAGGTGTGCCATAGCCTCATCCCTTGTTTGTGGAAGTAACTGTTGCGATGGACGTTGCGAGAACCATATGAAAAGGTGAAGGGTGGAATCATTAGCATACGAGTGGATAGGGTTGGATGTACAGCTTAGAAGGTCATTGATGAATAAAAGGAAGAAAGTTGGTAATAGGACAGAGCCCTGAGGAACATCACTGTTGATAGATCTAGGGAGGAATGATGGCCATCTACAGTAGCAGCTGTAGAACAACTAGAAAGGAAGCTGTAGATGAAGATGCAGCTAGCAGAACAGAAACTGTAAGAGGGCAGTTTGGAAATTAAAGATTTATGCCAGACTTGATCGAACACCTTTGAGATGTCAAGTGCAATGGCAAAGCTTTCACCAAAGTCCCAAAAGGAAGACGACCAAGAGTCTGAAAGGTAGGTGAGAAGATCGCCAGTGGAGCATCCCCGACGGAAACCATATTGACGATCAGAAATAATGTTGTGATAGGAAAGATGCTTTAAAATTTTTCTGTTAAGAATAGACTCAAAAACTTTTGAGATACAGGATGTTAAAGCAGATGGACGATAGTTAGAGGGT
Source organism: Birgus latro (assembly GCA_018397915.1). NCBI lineage: Eukaryota > Metazoa > Arthropoda > Malacostraca > Decapoda > Coenobitidae > Birgus > Birgus latro. The sequence continues at coordinate 2,293 of JAGKTI010001650.1, read as the reverse complement.
TCTGAATGGTCACCCTTCTTTGGAACTGGCTGAGTGAGAGCAAACTTCCAGCAAGAAGGAAAGGTACAAGTTGAAAGACAAAGGCAAAAGAGTTTACCTAGGCAGGATGTAAGCACAGAAGCACAGTTCTTGAGGACAACAGGAGAGACTCCATCAGGCCCATATGCCTTGTTAGTATTGAGGCCAGTGATGGTAGAAAATACATCAGCTGAAGAAACTTTAATGTCAGCCTTGAGCAAGTCAGAGGGGGGAAATGGTGGAGGAACAGCACCAGAATCGTCTAAGGTGGAATTGGAGGAGAAAGTCTGAGCAAAGAGATCTGCTTTATCAGTAGAAAAAATAGCTACAGAGCCATCAGAGTAGAAAAGATGAGGGAAGGATGATGAGGTAAAGTTGTTAGAAAGGTTTTTGGCAAGATGCCAGAAGGAGCGGGAAGAATTCGAGTTAGAGAGTTGAGAGCATTAAGTAAGAGTGAAATTATTTTTAGCAGAGGAAAGAACAGACTTAGCACGATTCCGGGGAAAAACATAAACTAGATGAGATTCAGGGGTGGGTTGGCTCTGGTACCTTTTATAGGCCCTCTCCTTGTTGCGGTCAGCATTAGAATAAGTGTGATTAAACCAAGGCTTTATTGCATTATTCAAAGGGTATAAGAAAAGAATGTATGCTTCCATGCCTGAGAGAATAACTTCCGTAGTGCGCAGAGCACACTCAGATGGCTTCCTGCCTAGGAAGCAATAATCATTCCAGCGAAAATCAAAGAAGTACTGCCTGAGGGCCTGCCAATCCGCAACTCCAAAGTGCCGCAGTCGACGTTTCTTTGGAGGGTCCACAGTCCGCACTGGAGCGATAGGACAGGTCAAGGTGATAAGGTTGTGATCGGAGGAGCCCAGCGGAGAGGAAAAATTAACAGCGTACGCAGAAGGATTAGTCGTAAGGAAGAGATCAAGTATGTTGGAGCTCTCTCCAGGGCAGTCAGGGATATGGATAGGGGGCAGTACAAGCTGCTCTAGGTCATTATGGATAGAAAAGATGTAGGCTTGTTCACCAGGTGGATCAGTGAAAGGAGAGGAGAGCCAAAGGTGGTGGTGACCATTGAAATCTCCTTGAATAGAGATTTCAGAGAAAGGAGAAATGGATAGAATGTGATCCATCGTAGAAGTAAGATAGTTGAAGAATTTTTCATAGTCAGTAGAATTAGGCGATAAGTAAACAGTGCAGATATATTTAGTCAGAGAATGACAGGAAAGCCGAAGCCAGAGGGTAGAGAATTCAGAAGAATCAAGTTCAGGAACACGAGAGCAAGATAAGTTGTTGCGTACATATACACTACAGCCACCTTTGGCTTTGAAATGAGTCTAGAGAAAGTAGGAGGAAACAGAAAAGGGCTTGCTGTCAGTTTCCTCAGACAGCTGAGTCTGTGTCAGGAAGAGAAGGTGATGTTTAGAGGAGGAGAGATGGTGTTAGACGGAGAGAAGGTTAGAGGAAAGGCTGCGAATGTTAGAGAAATGAGGAAGGAGTGAGTCAGACAGTGGTTCCAGGCATCTCACTGAGTCGTCACCGGGAGAGGGACAGATGGGGGCATTTATGGTCCCTCCCCCCCCTGTGGCCTCCGAGGCTTGGTTATGGTTTTTGTGTGCCATATACTGTATTTTTTTTTTAATTTTGAAAAGGAAGTGTAGTGTGTACTATGCATGTAGATTGGTGTAGGCAGTTAGAGAAACTTGTATTGGAGAGCATGCTGGCCTGCTGTCTGTATTACTGAAACATTGAAAAAGTTCAGCAAAGGGGGATGGTCAGGAACTAGTCCTGAGGGCTGATGAAACGTGAGCTCCAGCCCTCCCTGTCATCAGCTTTCCATCCACCTTGGGAGTACTGCCCTTCTCGACATAATGTTTTCAAATCATATGATAACTCAAGAGCAGTAGATATAATTTACCTTGACTTTCAGAAAGCATTTGACACTGTTCCCCGTCTCGTGAGCAAAATAGAAGCACATGGTATAAAAGGAAATATGTAGAAATGGTTACAAGACTGCCTTTCTGACCGAAAACAGCGAGTTGTGATAAATGGAAAGGAATCTAAATGGCGTAATGTGATTAGCGGCGTTCCCCAAGGCTCAGTAGTTGGACCGATAGTTTTTATTATCTAGATAAACGACATTGCGAGGGTCTAAATTGTAAAATATCCAAGTTTGCAGATGATACTAAAATAACCAGTCAAGTACTTCAAAATTTCAGTGCCAGCAGTTACAAAATTACCTTAATACTTTAACAAGCTGGGCAGAAAAATG
>JAGKTI010001649.1:58777-80226 GCA_018397915.1 Birgus latro | reverse complement strand
TTCTCAGCGCCATGATAACACTCGTGCAAGGTTAGACTGCTGGGATATTGCGAGGAGTACCACGAAATTGTGAGGGTCAGTGACCTTGGTTGGAAACAGGTGCAAACAAATGTGGCGGGGCGGCAGACCACTGAACCAGGAGGCGCAGTACGCCCAATGAACCATGACGTCACTGCTCTGCATGGCAGAGTAGTGTGGGAAGATGACTCTCCCACCACTCGACCTCGCAAAGTGTGTGATCGCTCGTAAAGTTCATAAATGTTAAAAAATACATGACTTTTGGAACTGCCTCGCAAAATTGGTGAATCGCAAAGTTAAAATTCGCAAAGTTGAAGGATGTACTGTATTGCTTTTCACGCAGTAATATTGATGATATAAGCGTTGTTCCCTTACCAAACACATCAACATATCGCACCTACCTTGGCGGTTACCTCCTCGTTACTTCTGTTCTTTACTAATTCTGGTGCCGTGTAATCTTTGTCCTTCACATCAGGAATCACTTTTGCCTTGAATTTCATCATTGGAGAGACCGTGGTGCTATGTGTCTTTACTGGCCAGGTCACTGCTAACAGGTGAGTTGTGAGAAAATGGCACCCCCCCAAGGGGGGGGATTGAACAGGGTCAGGCAGTGTTGCTGCCTGGCTGGAAGTAGAGAAGGTCTCCCACATATGCCTACTGAAAATCATCCACGAATCTTGAAAAATGTGCAAACGACGGGCCTTGCAATTGACTGATGTATGATGCACATCGGGGAGAGTGAGAGACGGGTTAGGGTGTGACGTGCATTGTACATCAGGGGGACGGGGCAGGTTAATACTTTCCACAATCCTTGTCTATCCACCCTGTCATATTCTTTCTCCAAATCCATGAAGACTGCATACAACTTCTTTCCCTTCTTTAGAAACTTTTCCACTAAAGATCTAAGAATGAATATCTGGTCTACACAACCTCCTCACTTCCTAAAACCTCCCTGTTCTTCTCCAACTAATTCCTCTGTTATTTCCCTAACTCAGTCAATAAGTATCCTACCATATACTTTTCCTATTACACTAAGAAGGCAAATGCTCCTATGATTACCACACACCTCTTTTTCCCCTTTTGCTTTGTACAGGGGAATAATTATACCTGACTTCCAATCCTCCGGGACTCTACCTTCCTCCCAGGCCAATCTGCACAACTTCCACATCCATTCTATTACTATCTCTCCCCCATGCTTCAGCATTTCACCACACACTTCATCAATTCCTGGGGCTTTCCCCATTTTAACTTTCTTCATTGCTTCTTCCACTTTCATGCTACTGATTTCTTCCTCTCTTCTCACAGCCCTCTTTCTCCCAGCCATTCCCAAGCCACTCATACTTGCATTGCTTTCATTCTCTGTGTTCAACAATTCATTAAAGTGTTCTCTCCATCGGTTCATTTTTTTCTCTCTTCTCCACTAGTAATCTACCATTTTTATCTTTCACAGCCCAACTAACTTTGTTGGCACCCTGTCTAACTCTCTTTACCTCTTTCCAGAACATTTTCTTACATTCCCTTTACACTCAAATTCAGTCCAAATTCCTCATCCACTCTCTTCTTACTCTCTCTTACTAATCTTTTCACCTCTCTCCTCCTCTCTACATATAACTCTCTCTTCCATCTCTCAACTTCTTTGATGCCCCTGTTCCTCATCCACTCATTATATGCTTTCTTCTTTTGTGCCACAGCCTCTCTCACCTCTTCAGTCCACCATGCTGTTCCCTGATCCCGCTTTTGTCTTCTCTTCACCCCACACACCACCTCACATGCTGCACAGATTTCTTCTGTGAATATCTTGCACACACCTTGAACTTCCCCTATCTGCTCCAATCTATATTTACCGAATTGCTCCTCCACTTCCCTCCTATATTCAGCCTTTATTCCATCCTCTTGTAACTTTTCTACCCTCCTTGTAAGAACTACTTCCTCCTGTCCTTCCCTTCCTCTCTTCCTCCATTTTGTTTGGACCCTGAATCTGACTGCCATCAAGTGGTGGTCAGAAAGTCCACTCCCCCAGCCTCTATACTGTATACTCTTGCATCCATTACACGTCTTCTCATCCTTTCATCCAACACACATAGTCAATAATTGCTTTCCGTTCATTCAGTTCACTATCCACCCTCCTCAACACTCGCCATTTATACCTATGGATCATTTTGTGCCTGAAGAGGGTATTAGCTATCACCAACCCCCTCCCGGCACAAATGTCCACTAAAGCACTGCCATTCTCATCCATCTCTGCAGGGACACTCCACTCACCAACCACTCCATCCACCTTCACATTCCCTACTTTTCCATTCATATCTTCAATCAGAAACACTCTCTCATTCCTTTCAAACTTTTCCAAGCATGCTTCCACATATTTGTCCAGAACTCTTCTCTCACTCTATGTACACGATCTTGTGTTGGCTCATACATGCACACAATCGCCCACATTTGTAGTCCAACTTTCAGTCTTACCCACACTATCCTTGAGCCAACTGATCCATACTCTCTTATATTCTCCTTCCATCTGTTACTCACAGCAATACACACTCCTTCTTTTGCCCTCTCGTTCTCACCTACTCCCGTGCTTATACCCCATCCATACTCCTATTCTCTCACACTCTCATCACCATTTAGTTTCAGTTAGTCCACATATATCCACTTTCGCACCCTCAAGCACCTGTAGAAAATTTCTGTCTTTCACTTCATCATTTATACCCCTCAATGAGTCAACCCTAATTTATACTGTATATCTTTAATTTTTTTCTTTTTTTTTTCTTTTTAATAATGGAGCAGAAGAAGGAAGGACAAATGAGAAAAAAAATATTCATACACCAGATTACTGGTGTCCTTCATTCATAAAAAGTTTGTAACAGCTGGGCTTGAACAGGTGTAGGTTTAAGTTTGAGGGGAAATTACTCTGGGGAAGCGAGTTCCAAAGAGATGCAGGTCGGGGAGTAAAAGACATCTGATAGGCAGAATATGGCAGTGTGACATTCCAGTCATGTGCGCTACCAGATGCCTGTGTAGCACAGGAGAAGGCATGGGGAGGTGGCACAATGGATGCAACTTTGTTTGAGGTGGCACAATGGATGCAACTTCGTTCAAGCATTTGCCATAAAAGTATCTGTAAAATAATGCAAGGGAGGCAGCATTCCTTTTTACCTGTAGGGGAGGTAGTTTATTTGTAATAGCAGGGATATTAATAATTCTAACAGCTTTGTTCTGAATTTTGTCAAGTTGCTTTAGTTCAACCTCTCCACATCCACTCAGTTTAATTCTTGAGGAACAAGACTTGAAAGCTCTGGGACATCACGGGGCCTTGCAGTACATATGAAAACTCCCTCTTTTCCCAGAGAATATCAGCTCGTCCATTCCTAGTGTCTTGGTAGGTTGTATGATACCACTGAGAAGATCCATCCCATGAAACGTCCCTGATGTTAAGGTCATTTTCCACATACCACGTGTTTGCCTGGGCATCTGTTTTGTCACTGCCTTTGGATGGTGCCCAGGACTGGGGCTCTGTGTGTTGTCATTTTGGTCTCCTTGAGTTTGTCATGATGAGCTGTTGCCAATCAGCTGTGCATCTCTGGAGTTCTCTATGTATCATATTTACTCATGTTTGATGCCATTTTAAAATTTAGAATTGGCATGTATTTTTCCACTGAGGCTCCCTGTGCTCATCTTTCGAGCACTGCCTTACCAGTACCCACACTGGTAAGCAAGAAAGGGGATAATTGTGAAAATATCACAAGCTCCTCTGGCACATGCATCCTTCTTAACTGCACAATAATGTCTGAATAAGGTGCTCCAGTGGGATGGAACCCCATGAAAGTTCACATTCGAGGGATGGCTCGGGTTTATTGCGTCGTAATGTCACTCAGAGGCAAGCGAGGCTTGTCACCCTTGCCTTAATCCTTAAACCGCGGGGTTGTCAGAGGCGCGCCGCGCCCATCCCGCGGGACAAATCCGCGCTCCAACTGATTTTTAAAAAATATTTGCCAAAAATAAGTTCTTAGTCCTAGAATATTATAATTACATACGCATTTGGCACATACCTTCAGCTTTCTCCTGGGATGTTTTTTTTAGCACTCGTCAACTACCATAGGACTTGTGGAGACTTCTGAAGTTGGGTAACTAAGTCTCCACTTTACACTTCCCGACTTCCCGTAATATCAATACCACTGCCAGATATTAACACTAGAAACACTATTCATTGGTTTCCAAGTAGTTTGGAATCCATACTCCAAAAAAAAACACTGTGAAAGCAATGTAAAATACGAGCACGTACGAGCCTCCCACTTGTGCTAATTCGCTGCCCGTATTGTCATTTCTTATTCATATACACACTCACACTTTATTATTTCTATTACTTTATTACACTTATATATATATCTACAGTCCTTTACCGCTTCCCACACGATGCACGATGTTTAGTAGGGGTAGAGGTCACAGGGAATTTTATAATGGGTGCAAAGTGGCAGAAATGGAGGGGTGCGACTGCGATGTGCCTACACGTTGAAGGACAGCAGTGAGCTGAGATGTACATATCTAGGTAGCCAAGAGTTGAAAATGTCAGCAGCTAATGTATATGCTAAGAAATAAGTCGTAGGAAGTCTAGACAATACATAATAAATTAGGTAGTTCCAGGTGAATATAAATATCATTCAGGCCTCTCCCTTCCTTTCTTATATACATTTATATTATGAGAATAGCTCATACAGCATATTTCATGGGGAAAAAAGCAGGGGAAATTAGCGAACGAGTGCAGGTTGGATGTTTCCAAGTGATAATTAGCCAGTTCCAGGTGTATGGCACTATCAATTACCTTATTTTTTTTATATACAGTATATATATTGTATAAGAATAGGCCATAGGGCTCATTTCAATGGATGAAATCAGTGGAAAAATCTGGGGAATATTTACGTAGCGCAGAGTGGCTGAGCAGACGACACGTGAGGGTAATGGAGGGGAGGTAGGGAGGGGAGTCTAGAATGGGGGAAAATGGCTAAATTGTCAACAATGGATGGGAGTACTGATGACATTAGCAGCTCTGACTATTGTTGGACACTGGCAGTGCTGATAGATGATACAAGTCACCACCTGAAAGCCCGGGCGAATTCAAAACAACAAAAAATCACAAAAGCGACGCCCCGCGGTATGATCCATTGCGCCCGAGCGTCACGAAAGTGACGACCCGTGGTTAAGGGGTTAAATGTTGGAAGTGAACAGCCTAGCCCTGGACCCCAATGCTTCTGATTGGGCAAAAAAGGATTAGATGAGGAATGAGTCATTATTATCATTATCATCATTATTATTGCTGTTTTTTAATCTGTAGCTACTGTACCAGTATATGTATTATCGTGTGAAGAATATGTGGTTGTTATGTTTCCTGATGATTAGTTATTAAATCTAAGAGTTTATGACCATTGATAATCGTGTAATTCCTGTTTCTTAACATATATGTGAGTGTATTGCAGTGGTAGGTGGTGATGACCATCATCCACTCACTTGATGTAGTGCTCCCTACTTCTTCCTTCACCTTTATCATTCTTTTTCTGTGTCTGCTGTCCTGTAGGTGGTGATGACCATCATCCACTCACTTGATGTAGTGCTCCCTACTTCTTCCTTCACCTTTATCATTCTTTTTCTGTGTCTGCTGTCCTCTCTTCTTATTTCCCTAATTTCTCCTGTCACTTTTTTTTACTCTTTGTCTCTTCAGGTAGCTTTAAAAGACAAGCCTAATGGTTTCTTGTAAGCCAGGAAACCATTCACAGTGCTGGGTGGTAACCATATAACCAGCTCACAGGTGTACCCTACATGTCAACAAATGGGATGGCAGAGGGTTAGTACCCCTTCCTGTAAAACAGCTTATGGTAGCTAACTCAAAGTCAAATGGCCACCCCTAATGGGATTATGGCATTTGTCTATAGATGCAGGAGGTAGATAGAACTTGTCAGCTGGAACCCAAAACCCATCAGTCTCCAAGTCATTTTAGTTTGGTTAGATTTCTTTCCTTCATTCGTTCCTTGTCCTTCTGCCTACGGGTGACTTTATACTCCCTCATCTGTCTTTCTTTCCTTCATTCTTTCCTCGTCCTGCTGCCTGTGGGTGACTCTACACTGAGTGACAAGCCAGATGGTTTCCTGTACACCAGGAAACAATTTACTACGCTGGGTGGTAACCATATAGCCAAATTTTGGCGCCTGGTGGTTTAGTGGGTAATTACGGCACTTCAGTTGGATTGAGTTGGTGATGGTTTATATCCAAGGAATGGTTGGGGTTTATTGCTCACGTAATGCCACTCAGGGATGAGTGAGGGTGGTCACTCTCATCTTAAATGTCAGGACCAAATTGCCTAGCCCTGGGCTCCTATGCTCCTCTGTGGGATGACATAGGATTGGATGATGGATGATAGATTAACTTTGAATATATAGGTTAGGTTAGGAGGGATGAAATTATTTGGGATGGAGTAATTTGGGCCACTCAGATGTACTGAAATTGTTTTTTAGGACACCCTCAACCTCATCTGGGGTAAATAGCATTTTATTTTGACGTGTAGAGGCATGATACTTTTCAACAGTGTAATACCCAGAATATGTCTATGTTTCCAGATTCACTCCTGATTTCAGGTGTGTTTTGTCAGTCATTATCATGTGATTCTGTTTGTTGATATTTGTTTTAAGTTTAATTTTAACATGGAGTGAGAATATGTGTCTGGAATACTGTAGTATTAGTAGTAGTAGTAGTAGTTGTTCCTTAGGAAGTCTGGCCGAACAGCCCCAAGTCCCTAAGGAAGGCCACAGCCGAGACCGGGCTTTCCCACAGGAGTGTATGTTTTGTTGTTGGTGTAGGTGATTGTGTGCAAGCACTACATCTGGAATACTGTATTTCCTGATGCATAGCCCCCAAGTCATTGCTCCTGTTTGCGTAATAATAATTGAATTTCAGTTCGTTGACATTTAGGCCAACACATGCAGTTCATTTTGACGTGGTAGGAATCATAATTTATTTTGTACATACAGTAGGATTAAGACGTCTGGCAGTAGATAGATAGATAGATAGATAGTAGGCCCCCATCGTGCACGAGTAAAGTGTTAACCTAGGGTTCAGTGCATTCGGTGATATACTTTTTAACATCATCATTGCATTGCTAGCAATGAAACTTCCATCCCAATAGCACTGGGGTTGGAAAACCTAGTGCAGACAGCTTGTGCCACTTGTCTTAGGCATCCATTCATCCTTTGTGAGTTGATAGGTAAATAAAATGTTTATAAAGGTAACACTGAGGGGATGTAACTGGCCTTATATCCCATGAGGGTTGAAGAAGAGTTGCACACCACAGTCTGAAAGGCCTAAGTTAAAGATGAGCATTGTGGCTAAGTACCTTGTGGTTTTCGCTCCCACCTTTACCTTTACTTACTGCTGCTGACACTGCCATTGACACCACCATTGGCACAGTTTCTGACACCATTTTCAGTGGGAAGTAGGATGATGGTGATGATGATGATGATGATGATGATGATGATGATGATGATGATGCAGCTCCATTAAACAAGTTCTTTATTTACAGAAAGAGTGCATCTGCCAGCTGAAATCATCATCAGAATCCATATCATTGCAAGATTGAAATCTGTGTCATATATATACAGTATATCAACCAGCAAGAGTTGTCGGAAGCAGGACTCACAGTGTCATCCAGTACTGTGAGGTGAATGTTAAATATGTGTAATCTGGTTCGTTAAAGATTTCTTCAATTTTTTTGAAAATGTAACTCCTTTCTCAGTTGATAAACCGTGAAGCATATTTCAGGGAAGGGTAGTCATAGCAAGCAGAAGTCCCTGCAGTATTTTAGTTGGGTGAATGTAAAGCCTTTGTCATTTTCAACCAGTCACTTTCACACCATTCCAGAATGTGTAACTCCTGTGTCAGCCCAGAAAACTTGTTCTGTTTCATTTAGCAAGACCATGAAGTGTGTGTCACGGAAGAGTAATAGAAAACAGATGTCATTGGAGTCATATAATATGGAGAATATAATTCCTATGTCATCAAATTCCTTAAAGGAGATTAATCCAATTTTGGAGGCTGTAATTCCAGTGCCAACCCAAGACATAGACTCTGTATCATGTAACAAGGCTAAGAGTCATGAATCAAGGAAGAGTGGTAGGAAGCAGAGTCCTTTGGCATCATTCAGTGAGAACAGGGAGCCTGTGTCAACCCCAAACACAAGTTTTGTGAGAGTTAGGGAGACCTTGGAGTGTATGTTGGAAGGGAAGAGTCATCAGAAGCAGATGAGTAAGGAGAACATAATCCTGGTGTTATCAAGTTCCCCAGAAGAGATTGACATGCCTGTGTCATCCCAAAACATGAACTTTGTGTCAGGTAGGAAAACCTTGAAATCTATGGCAAAGAGAAAGAGGTGCCAGAAGCAGATGTCATTGGTGTCACGCCAGTATGTGCTTTGTCTCATCCAGTTCCTCAGAGGAGGTATCAGGTTTGGAAGATCCAGCTCCCATACCAGCCCAGCACATGGGCTGTAAATATACAGCATATGTCAGAAGGTAAGAGTTGTCAGAAGCAGATTACATTGGTGTCATCCCAGTGAGGAGAACACCAGTATAAACTTTGCATCATCTAGCTCTTCAGAGGAGGTACATTCAGGTTCAGAAGATACAGCTCCTCTGTTAACTCAAAACGTGAGCTCTCTGTCATGTACAGAGAAGAGTTGTAGGGAGTCTGCAGCCGTTATGTTATCTGGTGAGGAGGATGCAGTTGCTCTATCACGTAGTTCCTTGGAGGAGATATATTCAGGTTTGGAAGACAGGAATCATGAGTCAGATGAGGATGTAAGCCCTATACAGTACATCCTTCAACTTTGCGAATCACCAATTTTGCGAGGTAGTTCCAAGTCATTTACTTTTTAACATTTATGAACTTTGCGAGCAATCACACACTTTGCGAGGTCGAGTGGTGGGAAAGTCGTCTTCCCGCACTACTTTGCCACGCGGAGTAGTGACGTTGTGGTTCGCTGGGCGTACTGTGCCTCCTAGTTCGGTGTTCTGCCGCCCTGCCACATTTGTTTACACCACAGTAGTCGCACCCAAGCCTTGCCCCGCCACCAGTCCCGTACACCACGCCAGTCTTCACATCAGTGTAAATATGCATTTTTTTCTTTTTTATGTTTCTTACCTATGATGTTTTCATAATAATATTACTGTATAATACGTCAGTCCATGTTTGTTTCATTTATCATCATAAAATTAAGAGGTAGAGTCGAGAGAACGAGTGGGAAAAAGTGCTTGCCTTGGGGTGATGTCGACCAATTTACCTTTATTGCATATATTTAATTATTTAAACTTTGCGAATTTCGATTTTGCGAGGTTTTTCGTCGACCATATTCTCGCAAAATTGGAGGAAGCACTGTACCAGTTAGTGAGACAGTGACGTGTGCATCAGAGAAGAATTGCAGGAATCAGGTGCCTCTGATGTCATCCAGTAAGCATAATGTAAGGTATATGTCTTCTTCCAGTGAGCAGGTTTATTCCCCCTTTGAAAAGTGTTACTCCTAAGTCGACTCAGGATTTAAGCCTCAAGTCAGTTAGCAAGACCATGTGTTGTACATCACGGAAGGATTGTAGGAATCAGACTTGCTCTATGTCACACGGTAAGGAGAATATAAACCCAACATCACCTTCCACTGAGCATATAATTTCACTTTTGACAAATGTGAAGTCTGTGTCAATGTCATGGAATCCTAAGACCATTAACAAAAGCAGAGCAGCACCTGTGACATCCCCACTGGAGAGGGTGGAACCATCAGTGGAGAGAGTAGAACCATCAGTGAAGAATATGGACCCATCAGTGGAGAATGTGGAACCATCAGCAGAGAGAGTGAAAACATCAGTGGAGAGAGTGGAACTGGCATTGAAGAGAATGGAACTGTCCTCAGGTGATCAGACAGTGATTTCAGGAAAGGAAAATGTCAGACTGTCATCCTTTGATCACTCAGTGATGTTGAATAAACAAGATACTAGATCAGTGGACTTGGATCAGCTATTGACAGTAGAAAAAGAAAATGTTGGGACTTCATCCTCTAGTCAGCTGATGAAATTGGATGGCCAGAGAATGAAGCTTTTACCCCCTAAACAGCAGGTGACATTGAATAGAGTGAAGCCTTTATCCTCTAATCAGCTGGTGAAGTTGGATAGAATGAAACCTTTATCCTCCAATCAGCTAGTTTCATTTCGCTTTCGCTTTTTGAAGGCTCCAACATGCTTGCATGCGTCGGCCTTGGTCACCTAATGGCGGCTCTCCACGCTGCTCGATCCCTGGCAGCCTCCCTGTTCAGTCCCTTAACCCTTAAGTCACACTTAATGACCTCGTCCCATGTCTTTCTCGGTCTACCCTTCCCAACCCCTCCCCCAATTTTAACACCTCTCACCCTCTGTACTCAATTATCATCCCCCATCCTCTCCACATGTCCAAACCACCTCAGCCTACATCTCCTCATCACAACACCAATACACTCCAGTCCCATCCTACCTCTCAACTCTTCCATCGTAAACCCAGCCCCCCCAGGCCTTGCACGCAGGGACGCACTGCACATCCACCTAATCATTGTCATTTCTGTACATTTAAACCTGCGAATATCCTCTTCCTTTACTGCCCAGGTCTCACTACCAAACAGCATCACACTCCTAACACATGCTGCATATAAAGACACCTTAGCATGTAAGGAGAGTCCTCTCAATATCAGGAGAGGCAACAGCTCCCTGAACTTCTTCCAACCACTTCTCACCCTAGCAACCGAGCTAACTCCAGCCCCACCTCCGGCACATAACATGTCTCCCAAATAATGAAACTCCTCCACACCCTCAAGAGACTCACCTGCAAGTTCAACCCTCTCACGCCTAACAATCTCCACCTGCTCTCCCCGACACGCCGCACACATGAAATCAGCATCATCTCGCAGGCTACCTCTAATACCACTACATCTCTTGTGCACCCACTTATCACAAACATTACACAAGATGGAATTGCTTCCCACACCCTTGTGGCAAACTGCACATGGCCACTCTCCCTCTTCTCTGATTGTGCCGACTCTCCCTCTTCTCTGATTGTGCCGCCACCAACCCTAGATATATCATCACTTTTGTTTTATCTGCATTTATCCTTAAGCCCTTGTACCCCATACCATCTCTCCACTTCTTAAATCTTTCCTCCGCCTCCTTTTCATTCTCCGCAATCAACACCAAATCATCAGCATACAATATCTCCCATGGGAGTCCATCTCTGAAGTCACGTGAGAGGGCTTCAAGCACCATGATAAACAACAAGGGACTCAAAACTGACCCCTGATGCACACCAACATTCACGGAAAACTCATCACTCAAAGCTCCATTCACTCTTACCTGGGTGCAAGCACCCATGTACATGGCCATAACCACCCTAACCAGCCACTCTTCCAACCCTAGCTTTCTCATTGCCCACTTCACCACCTCTCTAGGGACTCTGTCAAAGGCCTTTTCCAAATCAACAAAAACAAAATACAATTCCCTTTTCTTTCCAGATAAAGAGTCCTCATCTATGGATCAAATGGTGATGTTAGATACATGGAAAGTGAAGTGTCCATCCTCTGTTCAGCATGTGACTTCACATAAGAGAAGGCAGATACTGATACCAGATGGAAAAGGAGTGAAAAAACCATTACCTTTAAACCGGATGGCAACACGAGAAAGCAAAAGAGCAAATCTCTCATCTTTTGAGCTAATGACGTCATTGCCAACAAGAGAGAAGTATGTATCACCTTTTAGTGACATAACAAGTTCAGTTTCATCATCAACAGAGAATTTGAAGTTTGTAGGCAGTGAAAATGATGTGACTGAGGTAAACTCATGTAGCACCAGGGTATTGAACCATGGGTCTTGCGGTAAGGAGAACATGAAGCCTAAGTCATGGAATAAGGAAAATTTGAATCATGGCTCATGTGATAAAGAGAATACAAAATCAGAGTCATGCAATGAGGAAAATGTGAGGCTTGGATCTTGCATCAAGGAGTGGTCCAGGTTATGCAGTAATAATGTGCAGTCTTTGTCAGGCACTAAGAGGTACATGAAACCTGAGTCATGCAGTAAGGAGAATGTAGCATCCTGGATACATACTGAAGAGGAAATAATACCTAAAAAATGTAATGAAGAGGATGTGAAGCTTCAGATGCAGAAGGAAAAGAACATGATACCTCAGATACATAAAGAAATCATAAGACCTCGATTGTTTCAGGAGAAAATGAAGTCTCAGTCATGTGATGGAGGAAACACAACCATTACCCCATCGACCAGCTCCACATCACCTCCAGATTTGGCTGCACCCCATAGTAAAGCAGTGAGGAAGCTTGTTTTTCCTTCTCCAATGATCGTCATTCATCCTGCTGCATTTGAGTACCTTCCAATGGACAAGTCCCATCTTCCTCTTTGGTCAGGTTCCGATTTGCACTCAAGTCTACTTACAAAGTCACAGTCAAACCTCCCAGATTCACAGTCAGATCTCGCAGATCCACAGTTGTTCCTTCACTCATGCACATATCCACACTCAAGCCTTCCCACAGACACACTCTCACTGCAGCAACAGCAGCAGCAACAGCCACTAGAAAAACTGCAGCTGTACTCACCCTCACAAGCCCTGGTACTGTCTCAGTCACATCTACTTTTACAATCACACAGGCACACACAACCACTTGCACACACTCCCCCACAACCACACAGGCAGACTCCCACACAATCACACACATGCACTTCATTACATCCTCAAAGGCAAAGTCTCTCACAGTCTCACAAAAAGACTCCCTCACAGCCATTCAGACATGCTTCTTTACAGTGTCACAAATATACTTCTTCACAGTTACATACACACAATCCTTTACAGTCACAAACACAGACCTCAGAATTACATATACACACTCCTGTTCAATATCACACTTTCACATCTTCACGGTCACATACCCATACTCCTTCACAATCACAAACACGTAGACTCATTTCCTCAGAAACACAGATTCTCATCCCTTCACTGGCACATACACACACTCCTTCACAACCAGATACACACACCTCTTCACAGGTGCATGCACAAGCTTTCTCACAGCCATGTACATGCACTCTTTCACAAAAGCACAAACACAGCTCCTCACAGTCACATAAAACATGCACTTCCTCACCTCCACATTCACACACTTCTTCCAATCCACCTACCATCTCACAGAATCACTTACATTCTCACTCACAGTCACTCTCACATACACAGATACACACTCCTTCAAGGGCACTGATGTCCTCACAATCTAAGTCTGATTCACAGCTTTTGAAGACAACTCCCAGGTCATTGCATATAGAAAAAAGTAAGGACCATAATGAGAAAGAGTTAATTCAAGAAACTCCCAAGTCATCAATTAATGGAAAAAGTAAGGATCATGCCGAGAAAGAGTTGGTTCAAGAAGCTCCCAGGTCATTGCGTAAAGGAAAGGGTCATGGCGAGAAAGAGTTGGTTCAAGGACCTCCCAAGTCGTTGCTGAGAGGAAAGGATCGTGTTGAGAAAGAGTTGGTTCCAGAAACTCCTGGGTCATCGCTTAAAGGAAAGGATCATGGTGAGAAAGAGTTGGTTCAAGAGCATATGACTGGAAAGAATGTTAAAACCATTGTTCCTCTTTGCTGGAAAAAGGCAAAAGTAAGGGTAAAGAAAGGGTTAGACTCTAAATCTAGGAAAATCTGTAACTACATTTGGTCTTGGAAAAAGCCAGTAATGGAGAGGACTATGAAAACCTGCAAGTTCTTCCAAATGAGCTGCCTGAAAACTGGAGCAAATATGCCAGAGAAAAGAACAGATAACTTAACAGGAACCAGAACTAATGTCTGTGTGAAGCTTGAGGATGTTACTTTGTCACAAACACAAATGGATAATTCTGTAATTACTGGGGCAAGCAAGTTTATATCAGGCAGTAAATCCCAGCCACCATACGAATCCAACACTGGTAGACTTATGGGGACCAAAACTAGTGATTGTGTGAAGTTTGCTGGTCTTACAGCATTACAATTACAGACAGGTACTTTTACAGAAGCAAGCAAGTCTCAGTCAGGCAGCAATCATGAAGTCAAAGCAAGATCCCATACTGGAGGGAAAAATACACAGGGGATAGAGAGAGTTGGTATAGAAAGGCCTTCAAAAAACACACAGAAAAAATTGAGGAAGGAGATAGAGAGCAATCCCTTTGAAAAGCTTTCAGAAAAAGTACAGAAAAGAGGTAGAACTAAGAGAAGCTGCAAGGAATTAGCCTCCAAGTTGAAACCAGAAATTAATTTGACTGAGAGGGAGTTGGAGGGAGATTTGAGGAAACCGATGAAAATACAGGCTGCAGAGAATTTAACATCTGTTTATGACATTGAGGGAAAAACAGTGTGTGTGAAGATCCTTAAGAGAAAAAGTTCAGTTGAGAATAGTCATATGGTAGTTGAGAGTAGAGAGAAAATGTTATCAGCTCGAAAAACAGTGACATCCTCTCCAGTGAGTCCTGAAAGTGGGCTGGGAAGGGATGAGAAAGCTGTTAGAGTAGCTTCAAGAAGGAGCAGTAAGAAAGTAATGAGGAAAGTTAAGGAAATTATGAAGGAAAATGAGGAAGTAGCAAAGGATAGTGACATGATAACACAAACCAATGAAAAATTATCAGAGGATATTGAGAAAGTTGCAAAAAATAGTTGCATGATGATAAAAAATAATGAAAAATTAACAAACAATAGTGAAAAAGTAGCAGAGAACAGTGACAAAAAAACTAATATTGGTGAAAAATTGCTGAAGGATAGTGAGAAGGTAGCAAATGGTAGTGACTTAACAAATATAAGTGAAAATTTAACAAAGGACAGTGAGAAGGCAGTTGAGGACAGTGACAAAATAGCTTATACCAGTAAACAATTAACAAAGGACGGAAAGACAGTAGTGCTAACAAAGAAAAATGAGAAACAAACAGAGAACAGTGAAAGAGCAACAGAAAACAGAAAGATAGCAACTCCAAATAATAACAGTGAGAAAATAATTAAGAAAACAAAGGAAAGAACAGATAATGGAGATGGAAGGGCACCAACAAAATGTATAACAAGAAACACTAAGAAGATAGTGCAGAACCAAAGAGGAAAGAATGTAGAAGAAGCAACAATGAATAGTTTAATCATGCCACAGCAGAATGGAAACGAAGTGAGAAAGAATGAAAAAGGAGTACCCATGAAAAGGAATAAAAGAAAGACAGCTGCAAGGAAGAGTGAACAACAAACGACAAAGAAAAATGATAATATAATGCCAACAGAGGAGCAGGAAATGTTTACAAAAAAGAATGAACAAGAAACACCCACAAGGAAGAATGAAAGTGTTGTTAAAAAAAATGAGCTAGATACAAATGCAGAAGAGAGGGAGAGAGAAACAAATAGAAAAAATAATGAACAAGAAACAAGTACCAAAAAGAATAAGAAACAGACAAAGATTGAAAAAGAAACAGACGCAGAAAAGAATGGACAGGAAATATGTACGAAGAAGAAGAAAACTAAGAATGACAAAGAAACAGTTGCTATGGATAGTGAGAAAGAAATACCTACAAAGAACTTTAATAAAGAAATGCTCATGAAAATGATCGAAGAAGAAATTGCAAAGAAGGATGAAGAAAATATAAATGTAAAGGAGAATGAGAGTGAAAAACCTGTGAGGAAGAATGAAGCAGACTTGACTACAGAGAAGCATGGAGAAGAAACAAAAGCACTGGAAAATAGTAACAAAATTGCAAAGAAGAGAGAAAAGAAAACAAATGCAAAGAGTCGGCATGAAATATCCATAGAAAAGAATGAGATGGGAACACCTACAAAGAGGAAAAAAACTAGAACCCCTAAAAAAAAGGATGAGGAAAAAACATCCATAAGGAAAAATGGAGAAGCAAATACAAAGACTGAGAAAGACTCACCCATGAAGATGGTTGGAAAAGAAATATGTGCAAAGAAGAATGAGAACAAAAGTGCACAGAAAAATGAAAGTATGATCACAAAGAAGAGTGAAAAAGAAACAGATGCAAAGGAGAGTGCAAAGAAGAATGAGAACAAAAGTGCACAGAAGAATGAAAGTAAGATCACAAAGAAGAGTGATAAAGAAACAGATGCAAAGGAGAGTGAGAGAGAAGCATCCACAAAGAAAAATGAACAAGAAACACCCTTTAAAAAGAATGAGAAGATAACATCCCTAAATGAAAATGATATGTTTTCAAGGAAGAATGAGAACAATGTTGCAAAGGAAAAAGGGCAGGGAACATCCACAGGGCTAAATAACAAAGAAACACATGTAAAGAATGAGGAAGAAAGTAAAACAAGCATGATAGAACAAGACATAAGTATGAAGAAGAATGAGCACAATGAACATGAAGAAAAGAATGAGAAAAAAACATATGCAAAGAACAAAAATGGAACACCTATGAAGAAGGAAGAAAATTATATACCCATGGAGAGCAGCCAGCAGATATTAACACCTGACAAAATTTTTGAAAAGACACAGCCACAGAGCCAAACACAGTCCAAGAAGAAGAGACAGAATGCAGAGCAACAAGCACCAGTAAAGAACAGTAAACAAATATTAACACCTAACAAAAACACTGATAAAACACAGTCAAAGAGCCAAACACAGGCAAGGAACAATAGCGAGCAAGTGCTTACACCTGACAGAGACACTGCAAAAACACTCCTTCAAAAACAAAAACTGTCAAAGAAGAGGAGGAAAAATGAAGAACAGGAAACAAAACTAAAGAACAGTGAGCAAGTATTAACACCTGATAACAGCAATGAGAAAACACACTCACCAAAAGAAACAAAATCTAAGAAGAAAAGGAGTGGAAAACAAACAGCATCAGTGAAGAACATTGAGCAAATATTAATGCCTGACAAAAACACTGAAGAAACTCACCCACATAATCAGATGCAGTCTGAAAAGAAAAGGAGAAGTGGGGCATTGAGTGAGTGTATACTAAAGGTTTCCCACACAGGAGTTTCTTCATCCTCACAACCACCAAAGAAGAGATGTAAAATTATTCTATCACCCATTAAACTGATACCGGAAAATGATAAAAAATGCTGCTCAGTGGATAGAAAAGGTAGAGGTAATGCAGAATCACAGGCCTTCTGTCAAGCTGAAAGAGAAATCATAACTGTTCCAGCTAAAAGAGACATCACAACTTATAACAAGAGTCTAGAGATTAATAACTGCAGTGAGAGAAGTATAGGTAGCAAGAGGAATATTATAGATGGGGAGAAGTGGGATATAGCAGCTCCAGATCCTGTACTTACAGAACTTACTGATTCATCTACATTCACAGACTCCCCAGTAGACAAGGCAGGCATTTTTAAAAGTCAGCAGAAAGAGCCAAAGCTACAGGAACTCAGTCTCATGTACTCAAGCCAGTCTTGCCCGGTGCCACTTAAGAGGAAGTCTGAGGGTGGCATTGCTGCAGTAGACTCAGTGATCAAGAAGTTAAGACTGGAGGAATATGTGAATGATATCCTTGCAACACCACACAAACCTCTCCAGAAGACAGCACTACATACACCTTCTCTCCAGCAAGCTTCCTTTTCCTCACAGTCTCATGGACCAGATAACACAGACACTGATGAAGGTAATGGTAAAAAAGAAGCAGGTCAGCATGGGGGTGTTGTCTCTTTCTTACCACACTTGTCCCACTTCCTTCAAAAACTTCCAGATGAATGCACATTTCTTGGTTGGACTTGTTCAGAGAATCTGGAGAAAGATCGAGGAGTCTCACAGATCATGACCACAAAGAAGGAAGGTAGCTCAGCAAAAATCTGTGTACAAGAAAGACATTTCCAGTCACAGAAAACTTGGACATTAGAGAAACAACACACAGGATCAGATTCGACACCTACCAGCCCACATGGTAGTAGCAAGGGCACTATAAAGAGGACTGAAATATATTCTCATTCACAGAGTACACAAGCTTTACAGAACAAGCTCACCGGCTTATATAGAACACCTACCAGTTCACAGAAAAGTAGCAAGTACTCGCCAACAAAGACCCTAAATAAACCTAAATTCAGAGACTATTCTTGCTCTCAGAATTTACAAGCATTACAGAAAAGACTTGGAGGCTCAGACTGTATGCCTACGCACTCACTGATTGGTAGCAAGGATAGCATACTAAGGAAGACCCCAGATAAACCTAAACCCATAGACCATTCTTGCTCTCAAAATACACAAGCATTACAAAACAAAGGTTCAGATTGTACACACACACACTCACAGAAAAGTAGGAAGGCTGCTTTATTGAAGAAGACACTAGATAAACCTAAAGCCACAAACTATATGTGCTCTCAGAATACACAGACATTACAAAAATTGACAGGTTTATATTGCACACCCACACACTTACAGAAAAGTAGCAAAGATACTCCAGTGAAGAAGACTCCAGATAAACCTAAACACACACACTCACAAGCAACACCTGTAGAAGACAAGAAGCTTCCACACCAGCATAAACATGTAGCTATTAAAATGACATCATTACACAGCATAACTCATACACTCTCAACAGACACAAAGCTTGCTCAGCAGCAGAAACCTAATGCATATAACACAACACCATTACACAACAAAACCTATATACCCTCTGGAGACACAAGGCTTCTGTCAATCCATACACCCCCTGGAGACACCAGGCTTCCCTCAATCCATACACCCTCCAAAGACACAAAGCTTTCACACCAGCACTGGCATGAGCCAACTAAGGAAGCACCATCATGCAAGAAAATCCATACAGTTGAAAGTGCAAGGCTTTCACATCAATACCAGTGTGAGTTAAGTGACACAACACCATTGCACAGTAAGTCCCATACACCCTCTGCATGTGAGAGACTTTCTCACCAATACACACCTGAGCCAGCTAACATAACAGTGGTACACAGAACACATACAGACTCTCAGATAGCACACACTGAGTACAAAAGTACCCTCACCAAAGATAGTGGTATGTCAAAGAAGTTACACTTTCCAAAGACAGTCACATTTGGTCTGAATTCTCAAAGTAAACAAGAAATCACTAAGGCCCCTTTCAACAGTCCCATCTCATCCACTGCAGTGTCAAGTGAATCATGTAAATCAAGCAAGTCAAACTCTCAGAAGCCACTCACACAGTGTAAACAAAGAATCATTTCAGCCACATTTGAAAATCTCATCTTATCCAGTACGGCATTGGACATTGAAGATTTCACCCTGAGTCCATCCTCCCTTAAACTGATGCTCAAAAATGAATGTCCCCAAACTGAAAACCTTAATAACAGTGTTCAAGCTGAGAAGAAACGAAAATCCCATAGTAGGGAGAACAGAAATAACAGCAAGACTAGAAGAAAATGTGAGAAGGAAAACACAGCAGCAAGGGTTTGTAGAGGTATCAGGAAGAAGAATGATGGACTAAGAAGTAGAGTGAGATTAAACACTCCCTTACTGGCTAAACGCATACTGCGAGAGAGAAACAGTCCACTCAAACATTTGAAAAAGTAATATCTGGAGCTTATAGGACTCAAGGTCATATTCTGAGTGGCTTTGGAGACTTTGTTATGCCTCTTTTTTAATTATTTATTTTGCACATTACACTTCAATATTCTCATGTATGTTAATGATGTAAACTGTGTCAGTATTAAAACAAAAAACACAAGAGAATGTTGAGGTGCACTCCAAGAAGTTGTTAAGGTAGAGGTGCTGAAAAGCCTTCAGTGCCATCTAGAATGACTTGCGAGACCCAGAAATCAGCATAATAGAAGAGGAAATTATACAATGGTTAACTTGGCACCATGGAACAGAACGCCTACTCACCAACCCATCACACACTGAAAGAGAACCAACTGGTCAATAACAGAAAGAGTAAAACAGATAAGATATACTTACTTTTTACACAGTACAGAGCACCTCTAACCAAACCATCACTCACAAGAGAAGTAACCTTAAAAAACACAAAGAAAAATTTGTACGCAAAATATGATATAATGGTTTTCCATCACTGGCCTACTTTGCTAATATTCGTGGAAAAAGAAAAGTTGCATTGCGAATGATGTCAGGTCAGAGTCCTGTACATTATTCACAAACACATTCTTTGTCTCACAATTTTTAAATGGGTTTTGGTACTATATACTGTACTTTTATTTTTGCTACCACCAGGCATTGTTATTCAGTATGGGAGAGACTTTGACCTGGATGGACTACATATGGCATTCATCATCCTCTTTACTTTGGGAGGTTTCTCCCAAGTTAAATAAAATTGTTAAGTAGTAGGAAAAACAAAACGAAGTAGTAGTTATTGAATTTAAAAGAGTTACAGTATTCATGTTCCGGTACTTTTTTCTGTTTCTTACTCAATATGATTTTGTATTTTATAGCTTAATTTTACCACCACCTGACAGTCTTATACTGTATAGCATTTGTGAAACCTTTCATTGTGTGGGAATTTGATGGTAATTACTTTTAACTGTCCAGAATTACATAAAAACAATTGAAGGTAGCAAGAATACTAAGAAAAATATGTCCTCTGGCAGAAGTGGGTAATACAGTCAAGTCGCCTAAGGTGCGGTTAATTGGTTCTGGACCACGCCTGTGCCATAGAAAACCGTACCATACAAATAATTAAACCTATGGGAAAAATGGAATTTGGTTCTGGATGTTTGCCCAAAGTCCTCCTTTTCATCCTACTTTTCCCCATTTTTCCCCACTTAACGCACACACACACACACACACAATCAAGCAGTCAGTCAGTGCATTTATTACACGTAACAATAGGCACAAAAAACGAGAGGGTGATCAGATAACAAGCGATCTGGCTATACACTGAGCGGGGTTTGAACGGCGGGCGAGGAGGTTTGCTCTCCGGCTGCCAGGGGAATTTGCCCGTGTGTTTCAAACCTTGCTGTGCCCACGCCATAGATATAGTTTATGCGTGTGGTTCGTTTTTTTGGGTCTGGCACCTTGCCGTGTCATAGAAAACTGTGGCATAGAAGCACGTGCCATAGGCGACTTGACTGTATCTTTGTTTTGCCGCCTGGTACTAAATTTCCAAAGTTGTTATTGGTACACACCAAATGATGGAGTGTAGAGAAGGAGTAGCAGTACTGTTGTTCAGTGATAAAAGATTTGTTTTGAGTTTGTGCCAGAAATTAGCTGTGGTTCATCATGAAATGTGGAGAATAAACAAGACTGATTTTTTTTAGTGTAGACTGATTTTCTTAGTGTATTACAGGAGATGGTTAAAAGAAGAGGTAGAATTACAGTAATTGGGACATTTTTTACATATATGTGTACAGTACTTTATATATATATACAGTATATAGTATATATATATATATATATATATATATATATATATATATATATAT
>JAGKTI010001649.1:0-40252 GCA_018397915.1 Birgus latro | reverse complement strand
CAGTATATTGCATTATTATTATTATTATTTGAAAGCTAGAGGTTTGTATATTTATTTTAACCCTCCGAGATCATCTGCCATCTACCGATTGTGTGTGCCAGATTCAGCTGGGTACACACACAGCGCGACATTGTGTAGCGATATTTGTACTTAATCGCCACTTTACACTAACTTTTTATGGTAGATTAATGAATGCAGTCCCATTTTAAAGCTGAATAGTTGCTGTTCATTGTAGTATGTTGGAAAAGGTAAATACGATAGCTAAAAGGCCAATAGGACGAGTAGAAGTTGGCCAAAATGGAAAAATCGCACACCCTTCCATAGAAATATATTAGTTAAAAAAAGTATATGAGTTACGTGAAATCTGATAGCACCATGTTAATCTACAGTAAATTCCATTTCAGTGGCTCAGTGGGTTAGAGCGCTCCGCTCTGGCTGTAGGGGCGGAGGATCGAATCCACCCAAGGGTCATTGGTAGACATCAGGAAGGGCATCCGGTCATAAAATGCTACACGCTGCAATCCAAAAAGGCCGACGCATGTAAGCATGTTGCAGCCTTCAAAAACGAAACGATTGATACGGTATATAGGTTATGGCAATTTAGCTTTCAGAGAGAAATGTGAAAGCTCATGCTGTCACATTTGCAAATATCCATGTTGGTAGTATCGATATCATTCATGGTAAAACCCTGTTTATTATGCATACCTCTCTGATGTACGTGTCACTGTAAAAACAAATAGTTGGAAATGGAAAAACAGGATAGTGTATATGGAACGAGGCCAGGTAGCAGGTGGAAAACATATATATATATACAGTAAACCCTTCATAAGTCGAACTATATGGGGGTCCACCTTGGTTCGAATGACTGAATTTTCCATCTTACTGAATTTTCACTCCCCAAAATTGCCAAGGCAGTACCTATTACTTGTCCTTTCAACACTAAATTAATAGTGCATATAGCCTATAAATAAATAAGTTGACCAAAAGCAATTTAGTGCATTTAATATACCTTCAACCCCTTCAGTGCTGGGTGTATTTTCATTTTCTTGCTGCCACCAGACGATTTTATTCAGTGTAGGGAGGATCTGTGGAAGTGCACGGGGTTGGTACAGCCTTCGTTAACCCCTACAGTACGTGAGTCCAGTCCTGAGTATCATAAAATTTGGTGGAGGAAGCGTAAATAAAGTAGAAATAGACATCACGGTACTGAAGTGGTTAATTTGTAGAAAATCATTCACAGAGGCAGTACAGACGTCGGCAGCGTGTGTTGGAGATGGATTTTCACCCTCTCAAATTGCAAAAACAATACTTATTGTCTTTTCAACTCTGAAGGAGCATATAGTGTATAAATAAAGACAAAAAAGAAACGATTCAGTGCACATAATTTGTCTTTCGTTAGAGGTAGTACAGAGCCGTCGGCAGTTTGTGTTGGAGACGGAGGTGGCAGAGTTCACAATTTAACGTAATATTCTAAACAGTACCCAGTATTTATATCACTGAATATTAAGAACTAAACTTAATGTGATCACTATAATAGACTGCAGTGTAACACTTGCAGTAATAATAGTACTGAACTTTAATCATGATCACTTAACACTGTCACATATAGATATATATATATTTTTTTTATAGCTTCATTCTTTTACAAATAGAGGTGCCAATATCACTTCTTTTAAGCTTTGAACCTTCCATGGCAAAGCAGAAGGCAAAAGGAGAGCACTGCTCAGAAGACTAACATGAGAAAAATAAAGCTACATGAACAGGAATGATTATTGGTTGTTAAAGATGCAATAAATGATAATCTTGTTAAAGTAGTATAATTTTCAGTGCAATTGTAGCTCAAACCGAGACTTGGGATGCATTCACCCAATGGACATGACGGCTTAAACTCATTGTAATGTGCAGGAAACTTGAAATATGAAACAAAGTAGCTACGAGTTGAGGGGGGGGGGAGATTATCCTACTTTTTTTTCCCTTTGAATCCGATTTTTGTAAAACCTTCATACAATTTTTAGTTCAGGTGAGACTTCCCGGAGTGAGGGAATGCACACTGATCTGATGGTAGCTTGAATAAAATGAAAAGTCATCGGAATGAAAGGTATAACAGTAGGTACAAGTCCACAGTTTTTATACACCCCTCAAAACCAATAACAAATATTACCTTTGCAGTATGCCATAGTTTTGATATATTAAAAAATGCACACCTTTAAACCCATAACAAGGAACCGTTTCACTTTGGGTTCTCCCAGTTTCTCCGTAACATAAATCTGAACCCAATATTAATCCGTGGATTGCGCAATAACTTTTTTATCCCACCCCGTTGTGTACAGAAAGTGGGGGGGGGGAATGTTTTCGTTTAATATAAATTTGAAGATAAACATCCAGGGGATCATCTGGTGAGAAAAAAAATAATTCCGTTTTTGCATATGGCCATGCGTAAGTTTACGTGGGATTAATGAAAAAAAAGTGTTTTTAAACATCCAGGGCATCATCTCATTTCGTTTCGTTTTTGAAGGCTCCAACATGCTTGCATGCGTCAGCCTTGGTCACCTAATGGCAGCTGTCCATATTGCTCGATCTATGGCAGCCTCCCTGTTCAGTCCCCTGAGGTCACACTTAATGACCTCGTCCCACGTCTTTCTTGGTCTACCCCACGCAACCCCACCCACAGTATTAACACTTCTCGCCTTCTGCACCCAATTATTATCCCTCATCCTCTCCACATGGCCAAACCATCTCGATCTACCCCTTCTCATCACGACACCAGTACACTCCAGTCCCATCCTACCTTTCAACTCTTCCATTGTAAATCCAGCTCTCCCAGGCCTTGCATGCAGAGATGCACTGCACATCCACCTAATCATTGTCATTTCTGTTCGTTTGAGCCTGCGAATATCTTCTTCTTTTACTGCCCAGGTTTCACTACCTTACTGCATCACACTTCTAGCACATACTGCATACAAATACCTGTTATCATCTGGTGAAAAAAAAAAAAAAATCCACGTAGCGCCATGTGTAAGTTTGCATAGGGGTGGAGTTGTTAGCGGTGATGCACGGCCAGCACAACCTGAGCTGTGGCTCACAACGCAACACTACCCAGCCTGAGCTGTGGCACGCAATGCACAGGTTAATGGTGGCAGTATGTTCAGGTAGTGAATCAGTATGTCAAATTGAGTGAAACTACTACCAACCAAACCTCTGGGCAGTGAAACCTCTCAATACCCCTAGCGAGACCTCTCCGAAGCTGTTACTATAAAATTGTCAGATTGCAACAAAAATAAACTTGAAATGGATGTTGCCTGGATTGAGGCTTTTTTTTTTTTTTTTTTAACGCAGGGTACCCAATATTTTCAGTAGCATTAACTAGAAATATAAAGATTGGTCAATAGATATAGATAAAGCACACAGGGAGTATGGTGGCTCATCATTAGGTGAATTAGCAGTGTTTACAGTCTTTGCCCTCCATTAAAATAAAAGACCTGACAGTCTTATAGTATGAATCCCACTTGTAATTTTGCCATTGTCATTGCTGCTGTTTCTTGGGTTAAGATGCTCCCATTGGCTGATGTTTGAAGGATAAACTTTTGATTTTGTGTTTAGTTGGCTGATGTTTGAAGGATAAACTTTTGATTTTGTGTTATTTGGCTGATGTTTCAATGTCAGGTGTGTGTTTATTGGATTAGGATTGTGGGTTAGTGGGTGGTGGTAGTAGTAGTAGTAGTAGTAGTAGTTGTTCCCTAGGCAGTCTGGCCGAACAGCCCCGAGTCCCTAAGGAAGGCCATGGCCGAGACCGGGCTTTCCCACTGAGCTCTCAAGAAGTGTATGTTGTGTTGTTGGCGTAGGTGGTTGTGTGCAGTGCAGTCTTCCATGATGTGCTTAATAGTATGGGGTGCTGTGTTACATCCTGGACAGGCATCAGCAACAGAGTCATCCAGCCTCTTCTGATAACTCAAGAGGGCTGGATGATGCCCACATCTTAGCCTGGCCAGGTGGACCCAGTTCTCACGGGGGAGATAGGATTCAGAAGGATGGATATCAGGAGGCCGTGCATGCAGCTGTGTGTTGTCTCTTGAGTGACTGAATGGAACGGCGAGTGATTTGAGTATGAATATGCTTCTGGAAGCTGGTCTGAGGTGGGCAGGGGGGAAGAGATGATAGTATTTGTGTATGGTATTGTGTGCTGGGTGTTAGTTTTGGTGTACCTTGGTGTGTGTGGATGTGCTGCCATGTAGTCTAGTGGATGTTGTGGGTTTGTGGAGGCTGCAGCGAGAGTTTAGGTGCCTCTCATGTCTAGATAATCCTTGACTTTGAGGACTTTGGTTTCTTGGTGTAGGTGGTCTGTAGGTGTAGTAGCTGTGCAGCCTGTGATTATTTTTAAGGCCTTGTTTTGTATGGTATGAAGAGTGTTGTAGTGTGTTTTAGTGAGGTTAGGAGC
Source organism: Birgus latro (assembly GCA_018397915.1). Taxonomy (NCBI): domain Eukaryota; kingdom Metazoa; phylum Arthropoda; class Malacostraca; order Decapoda; family Coenobitidae; genus Birgus; species Birgus latro. Next base: position 35,817 of record JAGKTI010001649.1, on the reverse strand, counting down.
CCAAGCAGGGCTTGCATAATTCATCACTGAATGTATATATTGTTTGTATACTGTGGTGGTGGTTTCTTTGTTGTGTCCAAATGTTGTATGGGCAAGTGACTTAAAGGCATTGAGTCTAGGTGTTAATTTATTTTTTATGTTTGTGATGTGTTGTTTAAATGACATTGATGTATTGTATGTTACACCAAGGATTTTGTGTGTGTGTGTGTGGTAGGGAAGTGTTGTCTATGATGAGGTGTGGAATGTGACTGTGTTCTGCTGTCCAGTTTGTGAGAAGGGTCACTGTAGATTTGGCTGGGGCTATTCTGAGTCTGTTTGTGGTGAACCATTCATGTAGTGTGTTGAGGTAAGGTTGGAGGATTTGTGTGGCTGTGTTTGCATTTTGGTGTGTGCATGTAAGTGTTATGTCGTCTGCATAGGAAGCTATGTGTATTTGTTGTGTGTGTGGGTATGTCATGCATGTATAGGTTGAAGAGTGTAGGAGACAAGACAGATTCTTGGGGGACACTATTTGTGAAGTTTCTGATGTTTGAGGACTGACCAGGAGCGGTGGCGTCTTCATCGTGGGTCTACTCCCCAGAGGCTGTCAAGGAGAAGAGGACGACAGCATGCCCCCCCCCCTCCAGCTCTAGCCCCTTACTGGGCCCGAGAACCTGGGTTAGTGGGTTGAGGTGCCTGGTTACTTTAGCCCCCGTCACACATTCCATAATCGAACCACGATAGTGCCACTAATTCAGTTCGTAGCGGCATCATGGTCGTGATTCGGGGTCTATCATGATTGATCGGGACACTCGTGACGCACTCGGCTGAGACCACGATAAATTAATCTATCTATTGCCAGACGCCTCAATCCTGAACGGGGTGGCCACAAACAAATCGCCTCCGTGTCACTCTGTCCCCTGCCATTTCACTACCATGCTCCCAACTCACACCCCCCACTCTCATATACCTCTCCACTCCATCCCTCTATCTCATCCTCGGCCTCCCCCTCCCTCTCGCCCCCTCCACCTCACTCACATACACTCTCCTCGTCAGTCTTTCACTCTCCATCCTCTCCACATGCCCAAACCACCTTAACGTGTTTCTCCTAACGCTTCCCATCACGTCCTCGACCACACCACAACGTTCCTTCACTTCCTCATTTGTTAGTCTGTCTCTACATGTGACTCCACATGCTCCTCTCAAATAACTCATTTCCACTGCTCTCACTCTTGACTTCTGTCCTTCCAACAGGGTCCAAGCTTCACTTCCATATTGTCAGAGTTGGTATCACAATACTGTCATGTAACAACTTTTTCACTTCCATGCTCACCTCCGTTTCTTATCACTGCTTTCAACGAACCAGCAACCTTCCTTCCCTGCTGTACCCTTTCGAGCACTTCACCCTCCAGACTTCCATCCTTACTCATCACACTGCCCAAGTACTTAAATTCACTCACATTCTCCATTTCCTTCCCATCCAATCTCACTGTACACTCACTGGCTTCATTTCTCTCGAAGACCATCACTACTCTGCCCCACATTCACCTTTAAATTCCGTTTCTTACACACTCTCCCAAACTCATCTACCAAGCCTTGCAGCTCCCCTTTGTCTTCACTCAACAACACAGTATCATCTGCAAACAACAGTACAGGGAGTTTCCAAACACTGCCCTCTTTCACTAGGGCCGCTCCAACATCCACTGCCCGACCTTTTATCTCTTTTATAACCCCATCCATATACAGATTGAACAACCATGGAGACATGACACATCCTTGTTTCAATCCAACCTTCAAATGGAAAGATTCACTCAGTTTGCCATCCACCCGCACTGCAGCCTTAGCACCCTCATACATACTCTTCACTGCCTTCAACAACTTCCCATCCACTCCATATATTCTTAATACCTTCCACAGACCTTGTCTATCCACCCTTTCATATGCTTTCTGCAGATCCATGAAGGCTGCATACAACTTCTTGCCCTTCTCTAGAAACTTTTCCACTAAGGAGAAAGTTTTCCACTAAATTAATGCAAGCATTAATATATTGTGGAGCTTTCTGATTTTTGTACCGAACGTAGTGCTATTGTAAGTCTTATGTGACCCTGTCATGATCTTTGTTGCAGCTACATGACTGTCATGGCCGTCATAGGTCCTTTCATGACTGTCGTAAAAAAAAAAAAAAAATGCTTCGGTTTCAGCTGCATGGTCGTCTGAAGATACCAGAATCTAGGATAGATAACGAGATACACACAGTGCACCACGAGCAATTGATAGTAAAAACCGTATTTAATTGTAAACTCCATACACTTTTCCTCTTATATAAGTAGTAATTGTGAAACACACGTCAAGGGAAATGCGTCGGTCACCACTAGAGAAAGAAAACAATGTATTTTAAAGGGGTTAATCATTTGTTCACCTTGACTTATATTTACCTCAGTTATGGTCAAGGATTGCTCAACAGGCGGTTGGCGGCTCGGGCAGGACTGGACTGAGCATCCATTCGAATGAGCTCGAATGCTGGGGGTGGGGGAGGCTGTGAGCATACCTCTTGAAGCTATCATGGTACGTTCATGGCACCATTGTGACTCATGGTACTGTCTTGGTGATCGTGGCCTCATCATAACGACAAAATGACCATTAAAAGTTTGAAAATCTGCCAATTGTGACTCAGTCTTACAACTATCTTGACTCCATCATGACCATCTTACAACCATCATGACACATACGTACAGCCATCATGACAATGTCTGTTATCGGCGTTTATCGTGGCCAAATTTCACAATAGGGCCAATAATTGAATTAGTGGCATTGTCGTGGTTCGATTATGGAATGTGTGATGGGGGCTTTAGGGGAATTGGGTGTTTGGTGACCCACTGTGTTTGGGTGCCTGGTGTTCCAATGAGTTTGGGTGGTCCAGTGTTTAGGTGCTTGGTGCCTTGGCAACCACAGCTTAGTAATTTAATTTTGGGAGTGGTTCATTTTCATTAGATGAAGACAAACCAGTTAATGTTTTTTCTCTCATTGCAGGAGGTGAGTTGACTTCTAAGAAGTTGGTTGGTTGAAGATGCTATCAAGATAGCAAGATCATCCCAGCTGTGTGGAAGAAAATACCTTGTGTTCCAAGTAGATTGGTAATGAGTTAAAACTGCATCTCTTTTTGTTTTAACTTGGCCTAAGATTACCATGCTAGTCATGAAGTGCCATGGAAAGGGTTTAACCTTGGCCACAAAATACCATTCTAGTCGTGAAGAAGTGCTGTGGAGGGGGTTTTACTTTGACCTTAAATTACCATCGTTGAATCTTAGTGTTTAGCTGTAACATTAAAATTTGTGATGCTAATCACAAAGAAGTGCTGCAAAAGGATGTAGAGCCAGTGCTGTCTTTTGAACTAAGATGCTAAAGGATTAATCTTGGCCAAGTTAAAGTGAAAGAACTTTAGTTGTGTATACAGAAATTTCTTGTTTCTGTTAGTCACAGATTATGTCCCCCCCCGCATAATCTGGCCGCACTATGGGGTGGCCAGATTGTGTTAGGAAGAATTCCGCCACCGTACTCCCTGCGTGTCGTAAAAGGCGATTAAAAGGGGCAGGGTGAGGGGACTAGGGACCCCCTCCTCTGTTTCTTAGTTCCTAAAAAGAGACAGGCCAGAGAAAGGGATGGGGGATCGAGTTATCCTCGTACCCTGAAGGTTGGGTCTATGAATGTGCGTGGTTGTAGTACAATTGAGGCTAAATGGGAGGAGATTGGGAGAATGTTTCTGAGAAGAAAGTTTGATGTGTTAGCTTTGAGTGAAACAAAGATGAAAGGGAAGGGTGAGTCTACTTTTGGAAGTGTGAATGGAAGATTGTCAGGTGTTGATAGAGGAAGGGCAAGAGAAAGTGTGGCCTTGTTAGTGAGCCCAGAAGTACAGCAGTGCGTGATTGAATGAAAAGAGGTGTCATCGAGACTGATGTGGGTGAAAGCGAAATTTGAACGTGAGTTGTGGGTATTTGTGAGTGCATATGGGCCTGGTAGTGAAAGGGATGAAGAAGAGAAGGAGTCTTTCTGGAATGATGTTGATGAGTGTTTGCAGAGCTTTGGAGCGAATGTGAATGTGATAATGATGGGGGATCTGAATGCTAGAGTGGGAAATGTAGCAGTTGAAGGTGTAGTTGGTATGCATGGTGTGCCTGGAAGAAATGAAAATGGGGAACGAATGATAGGTGTGTGTGTTGAGCGAGAGATGGTGATTGGGAATACCTTGTTTGAGAAGAAAGATATTTATAAGTATACATGGGTGAGACAGGAGGGTGGAAGGGTTGTTGACAGAGCATTGATGGACAATGTGGTTGTTTCCAGGAATGTAATAGGAAGATTGTTGGATGTGAGAGTTTTGAGAGGGGAGGGTGGAGGTATGTCTGACCACTACCTGGTGGAGGGAAAGTTGAGAGTAGGTAAGAGATGGGTGAGATCTAGGAGAGTTAGGTGTGGCAGGGAGGTTTTGAAAGTGAGTGAGTTAGATAAAAGAGAGAAAATGATAGAGTATCAGGAGAAATTGAGAGATCAGTGGTACGCAGTGAAAGATCAGGAGAGTGGCAGTGTGGAGGAGGAATGGCAGTCGTTTAAGAGTGCTGTGGTGGGGCATGCAGAAGAGGTGTGTGGTAGACGAGTGGGTGGTGGTGTAAGGAAGGGAAGTGAATGGTGGTGCGAGGAAGTAAGTATGGCTGTGGGTGAGAAGAGACGTGCATATGAAGTGTGGTTGCAGAGGAAGGATGAGGTGTCATATGAGAGGTATAAGGAAAAGAGGAATAGGGCGAGAAGGGTTGTGCGTGGTGCTAAAGTGGCAGCAGATGAGAGGTGGGGTAGGCGGATGACTGAGAATTTTCAGGAGAATAAGAAAATGTTTTGGAAGGAGGTGAAAAGGGTGCGAAAGGGAGAGTCTGGGAAGGAGGAGCGAGTAAAAGCAGAGGATGGAAGGATGTTAATTGAGATGGATGCAGTAAGGAAAAGATGGGCGGAGTACTTTGAAAGATTGTTGAATGTAGAGGAGGAAAGGGGGGCTGAGATTGTGGCAGATGGAAGGGTGCAAGGAATAGATGTGCTGGGAGAGTTGAATGAATCCTTGATCACGCTGGAGGAAGTGCAAGAGGCAGTAAAGCAGATGAAAACAGGGAAAGCTGCAGGTATGGATGGGTGTGCTGTGGAATGCCTGAAATGTGGTGGAGCGACTATTGTTGACTGGTTAGTAAGATTGTTGAATGTGTGCTTTGTGCAAGGTATGGTGCCAGTTGACTGGGCAAGTGCTTGTGTGGTCTCATTGTATAAAGGTAAGGGTGATAAGTATGAATGTACTAGCTTTAGAGGTATAAGTCTGTTGAGTGTGGTAGGTAAGGTGTATGGTAGAGTGTTAATTAAGAGAGTTAGAGAGGGTACAGAGGGAGTGATTGGTGATGAGCAGTGTGGCTTTAGGAGAGGGAGGGGATGTGTGGATCAGGTGTTTGCTGTGAGACAGGTGTGTGAAAAGTATTTAGCGAAAGGTAAAGATGTGTTTTGGGCATTGATGGATTTAGAGAAAGCATATGATAGAATTGATAGGGAGGCTTTGTGGAATGTTTTAAGATTGAATGGGCTTGATGGCAGGTTACTAAAAGGAGTGAAAAGTTTTTATGTAAATAGTAGAGTGTGTGTAAGAGTGGGAAATACTGTGAGTGATTGGTTTCCCGTGAGAGTGGGGCTGCGGCAGGGATGTGTGATGTCGCCTTGGTTGTTTAATATTTATATGGATGGTGTTGTAAGGGAGGTGAATGCAAGAGTGTTAGATGGAGGACTGAGTATGGTGAATGATGGTAGAGAGTGGAATCTGAAACAGCTGCTGTTTGCGGATGATACTGCACTGGTGGCTGATTCAGAGGAGAGATTGAGACAGTTGGTAGAGGAGTTTGGAAGGGTGTGTGAAAGGAGGAAACTGAAAATAAATGAGAATAAGAGTAAAGTGATGAAGTGTACGAGGTTGATAGGTGGTAGGAGGATGAATATAGTTTTGAATGTTGAGTTGCTTGAGGAGGTTGAGTGTTTTAAGTATTTAGGGTCACATGTTGCTATGGATGGAAGAATAGATGCAGAAGTGAAGTTTAGAATGAATGAAGTTGGAAAGGTGTTGGGAGGAATGAAAAAAGTGTTTGGATGTCGTTCACTCGGAATGGATGTAAAGAGAAGGCTGTATGAGGGTGTTGTGGTACCGGCTGCGTTATATGGGGCTGAAACATGGAATATGGGTGTAGCAGAGAGGAAAAGTTTGAATGTAATGGAGATGAGGTGTCTGAGGAGTATGTGTGGAGTGACGTGTATGGATTGAGTGAGGAATGATGAAGTGCGAAGGAGAACTGGAATTGTTCGGGAGATGGCTGATCGAGTTGAACAGAGGGTGTTGCGATGGTTTGGGCATATGGAGAGAATGGATAATGAGCGATTGGTGAAAAAGATAACTAGATCTGATGTGAGAGGTGTAAGGCTGAGAGGAAGACCACGAATAGGATGGATGGACAGTGTGAGGAGAGCGTTGTATGCGAGAGGGTTGTCTGTTGAGCAAGGAAGAGTGGCTGTGCGTGATAGAAATGAATGGAGAAAAATTGTGAATGAATAAATGATGATGCAGCCCTGAGGGGATATTCTCCTGCTTTTTGCCTGATCAGCTGATCAGTTCAGGTGCAGGTAAGGGGCTGGATCCATTATGATGTGGCAGGGGTAAACCAGCTTTGCTGTCGGGCCCTGCTGCGGATGTCACTGGCTGCACTGCGTAGTTGACCCTTGTGCGGTGTGGTGCGGTGAGGATCTGTCCCTTCTCCCCTTTGGGGCTAAGATGCGAATGAATGTGTATGAGTGGATGAGTAAATTGGTAGTGTGTTGACCTGTCTCGGCTACCTCCCTTTTCTTGGGGGAAGCAGCCTAGGTATATAGATATATAGATAGTTAGTCACAAAGAAGTGCTGTGGAAAGTTAAAGAACTATAGGTGTATGTAAAGGGCTTGTTAATCCCCCCCCCCCTGTAGTTTACTCATTTTGTCCCCAGGCTCATTTATATGCAAGTCATGAAGTTCAGATTTTGTCCCCAGGCTTATCTGAGCATGAACACTGTGGTCTACAGACTAAATTTTGCCCATCACCTGCAGTGTTATCAGTTGGGAGGATAAGGAGGTGTATGGCTAGTAACCGAGGAGACTCGTGGAGTTCACCATCCTTGTGGAGGATAGGGAGGGAATTGAATGGTGTTTTGTATAGTGGGATTGTGAATTTGGGGACTAGTTGTTGATGAACCCCAGTCTGTCTGGCCAAGCAAACCTGTCAACAACAGGCAAGCAATAGCCTTTTGTAGGGCCACCCCACATAGGGAACCAAAGTTCCCTTGCAGCTGACAATGCCCTGCCACAGTGAGGTGCAGGGAAAAGTGTGAAGGTTTCGTTCCTGGATGGATGCTGCATTTGCATCTCCACATAGTTAACATCGGCACCATAGTAGGCTCCACATCACCTTGCTAAATGGTTACCACCCACCATTGTAAATGGTTTCCTTGGGTGAGGGAAAACATTAGGCTTGGCACCTGGTGTAGAACCACCTGAAGTGGAAGAGAGAGAGAGAGAGAGTGACAGGAAGGAAAGGGAGAGAAGGCAAAGAGAAACAGAATGATAGAGTTAAGAAGTAGGCAGTACTACAGTGCAACCTCAAAAATTTGGACACCTTGAGTTATAATTTTTACTGTTTCCCAAAATTTGCAGCTATGCCTATCTGGTACTGATAACTTAAAGTGTCTGGTCACTTACGATTAGTCTCGTCTCCTGTGGTTAAGAAACTGTTCTTTGATTCAGTTTTACTGTATTCAGATTCACCATAATTGTGGCTTCAGGAAGGTGTCCTAGCTTTACCGATTAGGCAGTGCTGTGGAAAAAAAAGTATGCAACATAACAATCCAGCCACAAGTACAGAGTGTGTGTGTGTACAGTTGAGATGATTAAAGTCATGGAAACAGTCATATATAAGTGAAAGTACTCAGTTCTGTACTGACTGAAACAAGAGTAAATAACTCTTTGCACATGTTCTCAAAGATAATGGTAGTGTTAAACATGGCAGTATGCCAAAGCAATATGGTGAGATTTTTTAGTTCTGTGTTGAGTGAATTTACAGTAAATATCCCATAACCATGCAACACAGCTTGTCAGATGTCATCAGCTAAGGAATTTTACTCAGTTTTAACATAAGCTTGATTCTTGGTAGGCAGCAGTGTATTATAATTTTCTCAGATTATTTGCATCATTGATAAACCACTGTTCACTCTATATTTGAGTAGATATAAACATCACTTGAGATTCCAGTACATGTTTTTCTGCAAGGTTATAATAATGCTGAATTGCATGAGTACGTTATAATAAATACTATAAAATAAGCAGTGCACGATGTGAAGAAAAGTGTAGCATTACACTGCTTTGGTCTGGCTGTAATATAAGCTGATCACCTGCTGTGCAATGCAAGGCTGTGGTGAAAGATGTAAAATCCATGTACAGTACAGTACAGTACAGCACTGTTGTATGTAGATAAATAAATACAAAATTATTTTCTCTTACAACTTACTGATCAATGTTAAATGTGAATACAGTTGTTCTAAAACATGTGGGCATACAGAAGATGAGGAAAAAATGTGCAAAAAATATGGTTTGCACTGAGTATTGTACTTATAATTACTTTATGGGATAAGAGTTTGAAGCAAGCTTGGTAGCCCATAATACAATGCTTTTGTCAAAAGCATTGTAGGCAGAGAAATGCTTTATATGTAGTTAAAATTCTCCAAAAGCTTGAGCAGTTTGTGGACAAAAGCATTTAGAATTTTTGACGTTGCACTATATCAAATCGGTGGATGATGGTCAAAATCACTTATCACCTGAGGGACTAGTAACCAGGGAGACTCATGAAAGCAAGTCTCCTGTGCCTATAGTCTTACTGCTGTACCACATAGATATGACTAGCAACAAAGAAGACTGTCACCTTATGAAGGCAACCTTCCCCATAGCCTACAAAATTTTATTGTTATAGCATGTTTTCAAACCTGAGTGATCCCTATTCCCTTTTGTCTCAGTTGATGGCAGTTTGTATTCAGGTTGGAGAGTTGATGTGATGTGTAAACAAAAGTGAGAATATCTAGGGCTAGTAGCATACTTATTGTTAAAGCAGAGGGAGTGTGGCCATGTATGGTTTGCCACATGTGTATGGGAAATAACTGTATCTTGTTCAGTGTTTTTGATTAGTGGGTGCCTAAGAGATGTACTAGAGGTAGACAGTGAAAAATGCTGGTCAGAGCTGTGATTTTGCGAGAATTAAAAGTCAGTCGAAGTTGACTTCAGTTGAATTTCTACATCATAATGTTGACTTGGGCACCATTTTCTTGTCCAGGTGAGGACAAAATCCAACATTTTGACATCATCAAATTCCAACTGGGACCCTTCAGGTTCCTTTGTCTCAAGAATGGTTGGGAGCAGTGTTGCCCCCTTCCAACCTGCTGCTGTTGGATTGCAAACTTAAACACTGCTCAGCTTATTCTCAGTACTCCACATTCTTCCCACTTTTCCTCATATTTAGCTGTGGCTGAGTAAATAAGAATGATATTGGGGTTATTATGTAGTTAAATGTGCAAATATCTTCACAAAATTATAGTACTCTAAATAAGTGTGGTGAAGGCAGACAAGTTCGAAGATGTCTGTCAATCTATCTGTCTATAGCCCGACGCCCTAATCCCGCAAAGGGTGGCCACAGACAAAACGCCTTCAATCGCTCTGTCACCTGCCATTTGCCTACCCTCCCCCCAGCTCATATATCTCTCGACTCCATCCCTCCACTTCATCCTCAGTCTTACCCTCCCTCTCCCTCCCTCCACACCACCTGCATACACCCTCTTAGTCTGTACAAGCTAAAAATTTGTGACTGTCATCTTGTGAATGTAATGATAAGTCTGCCTTAATATGTTGAATTGACGTATCACGTTTACGTTCGGAGTGGCTGGTGTTATGACAAAAATGTAATGTCATTACATATTCTGAGTAGTAAATATTGGGTCATGCAATTGCTTCTATGTTTTGCTTGTAAAGTAGGTATTGTTTATTAATTACAGTACTTATGTCGCCACATTTGTTATTTTTGGTGAGCGAGTGGGAGGAAGGTGATCAGCTGATAGTTTGTTGTACAGGCGATCAGGTGCTGAAGATCAACCCAGCCGAGTTAATCAGTCAACCAGATAATTTGACTTATTTCTCGCGAAATCGCTGGTGTGTGTAGTTTGCTGGAGAAAGCATGCAGAGATTGTCAGGTGTGAAAGGAATTATTTTGCTGTTGAATATCTTGAGTGTGTGGAAAAGTGTTGTTATTCTGGGGACACGTTATGTGCTGGAGATGGGACTAGTGTTAGCTCTGTGGCTAAGGTAAGGAGTGGTTGAAGGGAGTTCAGGGAACTGTTGCTACTCCTGACACTGAGAGGGCTTTCCCTCAGTGGTAAGTGCTAAGGGATCTTTTTGTGGTAGATGTTAAAAGTGTTATGCTGTATGATGGTAAGACCTGGGTAGTGAAGGAAGAGGATATTCGTAGGCTCATGCAGAAATGATAGAGTTGTGTGTAGTGCTTCCTTGAATGACAGGCTTTGGGGGTGTGTTGCAGATGTGATTGAAGAGTTGAGAGGAAGGATGGGACTTGAATGTATTGGTGGTGTGATGAGAAGGGGTATGCTGTATTGAGATGCTTTGGGCATGTGCAGAGGATGAAAGATGATAGCTGGGTGTGGAAGGTGAGAAGCGTAATTGTTCAGGGTTGACTTGTGAGAGGCAGACAAAAAAGAGCTGGGATGAAGTCATACTGAGACCTCAGGGATAAGGGACTAAACAGGGAGACTGCCAGAAATTAAGTAGCATGGAGAGTTGCCATTAGGTGGTCAAGGCTGACACAGTCATGTTGGAGCCTTTAAAGTTATAAGAAACTAAACAAAATAACCGGGGGTCAGATGCATACCGTAAAAACTTAGAATCAAAACAGTGCCCCCCCCTCCCCCTTAATTTTATTTTTTAAAAGTGTACCAGTAAAAGCCTAATCAGGGTACAAAATTCTCATTACCAGTTGTATGGAGGGAATACGGTTAGTTTAGGCCATACCTGTGACTGTAAATGAGGACATCTGTATATTCACTGTCTTTGTGGACGTCGGAGCATGTCTTGGCCATTCAGTCAGACTCTGATTTTTCAGTTCTTCACTCGTGTAGGTTTTAATATATTGCGGCCCTCATGATCCCACATCCATTACTTACATATTTGTGCTGACCATAAAGTATTTTTATTCCAATAAATGATTTTGTAATGTAAAGTATTTCTGTATTCCAGTAAATGATTCTTTGATATAAATGCTTTACTATTCTATCTAGTGCAGTACACTATTTTTCACCTTTAAAGACATTTATAATATGAAAAAATTTAGATTTTTACAAGCCAGTTGTAGAATTTCCGATATTTTGGAGGTAGTAAAATTAATCGTGCTTTTTAAAATCTTTCATCAGTTGTTTTGCCAATGAGTGAATTATTTTTGTGACTTTTAATCAAAATAAAATATAACCTGAGAACTGCAGCAAAGAAAAAAAAATCCATGCTCCCTGTGGAGACAAAAAATTATTTGAAACTCCTCAGCATTTTGCTGTAGTGGCACATAGTGATGCAGCATGCCAGTTTTGATTCCCTCTGACTACAACTGCTGCATGTTCATCTTAATTCTGTTGGTACTTCAATGGCCATTGCTCCTCTGAAATGTCAGCTTGCATTCCTGCATCACTCTGGCGGGTGCGTAGCACCTGTCTAGCAGCAAACTCTCGTCCACTTTGTCCAGCTCTCAAATGATGGAGTTGATTGTTACTCCCATTCCTTTGTGTATGTGACAGGTCAACTCTGGAATTGCCTTCCTCTTCACTTCCTACTGCCTCTGACCCTCCAGTATTTTAAATGCTGTGTGTCCGGGCATCTCAAAAATAATTGATCTTGAATTAGGACTTAACTTTTTGTTTTTTGTTGGAGGGAACAATCTTTCAGGCTTTCTAGCGATTGATTCCTTCTTCCTCGCATAAAATATTTTTCATGTAAATAATTCTGGGAACAACATTGCCTAAAAATTACCTGTTGTAGAGTTCATGTCATGTTGGACCTAATCGAAGACCAGTTGCATGGGTATGAAATGGTTGAGTAGGCCAGGAACAGCATACTGATTGTATATATACTTCATTAGTTGCCTACTTGCACCAAACAATTAGTGATAAATTTGAACTTCAGTCCGTCTCGGTTAAGATGCTTGTCTGGTTATTATATGCTCAAGAAATTACAGAAGGGGTGTAAACTGCACGAAGCTGTCCATAAAAGCATAAGGCAACCCCCCCCCATTGTTTTTTTTTTTTTTTAAGGGAACAGTCTTAAAGGCAACAAAATGTTACTTCATAACTTGTAAAATATATAACTTGTGGCCTTTATTATCACTGGAGTGAAGGTGTTTTACTAAGGGAGGCATGTTATTGGTTTACATGTTTTGCCTGCAGTCCACATCTTAGTCTAGTCAGAAATAGGTCATTGCTGTCTTTCACTGCAATAATTAGAAATGGGAGACCAAGGATGATATGGAGATAATGGAGGGAGAGAGAGTGTGTGTGAGAGTGAGGTGGAGGGGGAGACTGAGGATGAAATGGAGGGATGTAGTAGAGTAGTGGTGATGGGGAGAGAAATAAACCTGGAGAGTTTGTGTGAGTGAGGTGGAGGGGGAGACAGGATGAGATGGAGGAATGTAGTAGAGGTATAGGAGAGAGGATGGTGTAAGTTTGGGGGGGGGGTGGAGAGACCAACTAGGAGTNGTGGAGAGATATATATGAGAGGGGGGGGGTGTTATTTGGGGGAATGGAGAGTAGGAGACTAAAAGTTTGTGACTAAGGTGGAGGGGGGGGGGAAGAGGGCAGTGAAATGGCAAGGGACAGGGAGGCATTTTGTACCCCTGCAGGATAAATGAACTTGGCTTTAGGTAGAGATTGTCCACCTTCACCTTTGGTTATAGTAATATGGCCTTGAGTTACTTATTTTTACAGATTTGTTTGCCGAGATTATACTCGGAACATTTAACTCGGCCTAAAATTTAAACCTTTCCAGTCTGAGTTGAGAGTTGCAACAGTCTTAAAACATGATGCTAGTTACAAACACTGTGAAAAGGATTTGAGTCATAGCATTCTTTCCATGCCCCAAGTTGTGACAGCTGGAAAAGAATGAAAAATTGGAACAAGTTACAGTGAAGAGTATAAAATTGTTAGATTCAGTGCAATGTGATTTTGTTGATAAATATTTATCTCATCACAGCCAGTGCATGTTAGTACCTTTGAACCCATTCAGTACTGTGATGTCTTTTCCTAGTTTATTGTTGCTACATGCCACATTTTATTAAGGTTTATTCTTGGTGCTGCCACACTATTTTATTCAGCTTAGGAAGGAATCTCGCACCATCCCTGCCCTTCTCTCCTGACTCATGCCTATGCTGCATCTTTGCTGTACAGTCCCATATCTGCTGTACCCCTCCTGTATGAAGTCACCCCCTTGCAATTGCCAGACATGTGCTCCCATACATGTTATTCTTGCCCTTCCCCTTCAGTATGTCACCTCATTAAGCTGAGTAAAATTGTGTGGTGTAAGCAAGCATAAATTGACCTTGTACTAAAGAGGTTAATTGTCCCTACTTAGTCCTTTGCTGTGCTATTTTGACGTGATTTTTTTGTACGAAACTGTTTTGTGTTGATCTTTAACATGCATTAATGCAAACACAGGCAGCATGGTTGCAAAATGTGTTTAGCAATGCATGTTAACAGCCCTTCTCATCCTTTGTTGTTGCCATGTTTACTGTATAGCTCTGCTTGGCTTTAGCTGGGCAGAGCAATGCAAGACATGGCATATACAAAGTGATGAGCAGGGCAAGCTTTTGGAAGCATCTAAGGGAAGGGCGCCGAACCTATCTCGATAAATGGGCCACGAAAATACGGACTGGCAACCCTCACACCTTGGGTTACCAGTCCTTATTTCTCTGGCCCATTTATCGAGATAGTTTATTTTTTGACCACCACTCTTGTGTATGGTACATCTAATGGAAATAAAACCAATGTATTGTTACAATGTCTTTATTTTATACCTTTTCTTTACATTTTTTTTTTTTTTTTTACATATAAACTAAAATGTGAACTTTGAAAAAATATCAGAGAATAATACCTAGACATATATAAACAGTACGAAGGATAGATCACTTCGTACTATTCATATATATCGTGGTATTATTCTCTGATATTTTTTCAAAGTTCACATTTTTTACACATTATGAAGGAGAGATCACTTAGTGCAACATACTTTATATAGAACGAGAAGCTGATTGATGAAAAAAAGTATGCATGACATTAGTAAAATACTAACAGGACTTACGAACATGCAAGAGCAGAGTATAAGCATATATTGTGGTCTGATAACTGTAGATGCAAAGACACAGAAATACAATAAATGACATGACAACATATTACAGAAGGGACAAGGCAAGGGAGGGAAGAGAGCAGCAGACAAGAGCAGGGCAGGGCAGGACGGAGCAATGCAAGAACAGTAGAGATGGCAGGGCAGGGCAGGACGGAGCAATGCAAGAACAGTAGAGATGGCAGGGCAGGACAGAGAAGAGCAAGGCAAGAACAGCAGGGATGGCAGGGCAAAGTAAGTGTGCAGGAGAGGGTATGACTGGTACAGCAAGGGTGCAGGGGAAGTAAGTGCTGGCATGACAGTGATGGAAGGATGGCAGGAGCAGCAGGGCACAGCAAGGGTGTGAAGGAAGGGAGGGTAGGGCAATGCAAAGGTGCAGAGCAGGTAAGAGGTGGCATGGTAGGGTATAGCAAGGGTGCAAGGTAAGGCATGGCTGTGTATTGCAAGGGTGCTGGGGAGGGCATGACTTTATTGCAAGGGTCCAAGGGAGATTACAACAGGACACAGCAAGGGTGCAGGGCAGGTAAGATATGGTAGGACAGGGCAAGGGGGATGTGGCAGGGCATAGCAATGATGCAGGGGAGGACATGGCTGTGTTTTGCAAGGGTGCAGGGAAGGACATGGCTGTGTATTGCAAGGGTGGAGGGCAGGAAGGCTAAGTGATGGCAGGACAGTGATGGAAGGACTAGACAGGGATGGCAGGAATTGCAGGGGACACCTGGCAGGGCATTGCAAGGGTGGGTTGCTGTGTGGTGGTGGTGGTGGTGGTGGTGTTAGGGTGGGTTGCTGTGTGGTGGTGGTGGTGGTAGGGTTGGTTGCTGTGTGGTGGTGGTGGTGGTAGGGTTGGTTGCTGTGTGGTGGTAGGGTTGGTTGCTGTGTGGTGGTAGGGTGGGTTGCTGGGTGGTGGTGGTAGGGTGGGTTGCTGGGTGGTGGTGGTGGTAGGGTGGGTTGCTGGGTGGTGGTGGTGGTGGTAGGGTGGGTTGCTGGGTGGTGGTGGTAGGGTGGGTTGCTGGGTGGTGGTGGTTGAGAGGTTGAATGGGTGGTAAGGTGAAGAGGAGGAGTAGTAGAAAGAGGAAGGAAGGGAAGAGTAAGGAGGAGGAGAAAAAGAGGAAGATGGAGGGAGGCAGCATAATACAGTACTTAACTATATGAAATACTAAAATACACACAATAAACACTCAATCTTTCATGTGTATTATAATGCCAACAAAGGGTATCATTAGTTTAAGCTTCTGAAACCATTTGTTAGTCAAATAAGAACAATAATAACTTACTGGCAAACCCCTATCAGTAATTCTCCATTTAAGGTACTTTCAGTAAGCATAGTTTCTTTTAATCTGTCAGTCAAAAATACAAACACTTTTCACATGATATGCTTCTTAATTAATCTCAAATGTGTGTTGTGAAAGGTCAAGATTAATTCGTCTGAAAATATTAATTTAAATTTAACACAAATAAATATCTTGATATTTAGTTACTGTCTTGCATATGATCCTTAAATGCTTGAGAAAGTCCCTCTTGCTGGGACCTGACCCTAACTTCATGCAAGGTTCACGTATCAGCAATTTACGGGAATATATATCAATGTTTAAATGAGGAATTACTTTTTGCTGGCATTATACACAAACAAATCTCACAATTTACACACACACTGTTTGTAACAGTGTGGAAAAAATGCTCTTACATCTCAGATGATGTGTTTAAATATATTTCCATGCTATGCATATATCTATACTGAGGTGCTGCAATAACTTGAAATTCAGAGAACATGGCGGGCTTGTAGAAGCGGTTCGGTATTTTCGTAACATATCGTTTTTAAAGGCTCCAACATGCTTGCATTAAGGCTGCTCAGTCTGTGACAGCTTCCCTGTTCAGTTACTTATCCCTGAGGTCACATACTATGACATCATCCTAGGTCTTTTCCAGTCTGCTTCTCCCAACCTTACCTCCTACTTTCACATTTCTCACCTTCCACACCCAATTGCAATACAAATGTGGTGCTGCGGAGAGACTTTCATGTGATGGCAGATATAACCAGGCTATGTCCAGTAAAAAGAGCCAGATGCTCACTCACTAACCATTTAAGCCTCTGGAATCCTGAGCATCTCAGATTTTTCTCTACATAAGCACTTTGCAGTTATCAGCTTCATGACTTTTCTATTCCACACCAACACCAATGCAATATTAGCTGGTGTTCTTAATGCCAAAGATCCCTTGTGGCTAAACACAGACACAGGACGACCAAAGGACTCTCAATCAAGAATATCACGAACACGTAAACATTGTAAACAACTACCACACCCCAACAAGACATTCACACAGACTTATGTTGCCTCCTCCCTCAGCCTCACTATGTACCTCTTCACAATAAGCTACTTCACTTTTATCTGACAGAACTGGACCAATACCATGAAACTTGGTCAAACTTAGTTATAAGACAAGAATGAGTCTCCTTCATTACTATACTCTGTTTTTTTCCAGCTGATGATCCACTTTCGTGAATGTGCCACCTGCACACTTCTGCCGCGTGATTGGTTGGTTTAAGTTTCATACCTGAAGTATCATATTTACAAAAAACATTTGTACCTTATAGTTCAGTTCTCACAAATGCTGTTTTGCATTGTCATTGTACTATACAAACAGACATGAAACGAGTATGTATCTGTGCTTCACCCAAATGGATAGTGAATTTGAAGAAGTTGAATTTGAACTGAAATATTTATTGTTGTAAAAGGTAGGCTACAGAGTTGTTGCAGTACCCTATGTTTTTTTTTTTAATAAATGCATTTGGCTGCGTAAGTGCAAATAATAGGTATCTTAATACTTAGGGACTTGTTACATTAGACAACAGTACCATTCTAAGTAAATTATCATTTCTGTCAGTGGTAATGTGGGGGGCACGGTGGCTCAGAGGTAGACCATCAAGCTCGGGACCGGGGGGTCGCGAGTTCGAGCCGCGCCCGGGACCGCCGTGCCGGGAGGGGTAGCGCTCTCCTGTTACCTAGAAGGCTATATGATCTCATTGTAAGGTCTAGCTCGGGGATTCTTTAATCCTTTTAATGGTAATGTGGTGTAAGTGGGAAGGCGAATGGAACAGTCGCTACAGAGGAGAGGGGGTGACACGAGAGATGGCCAGGCGGGGAAAACAAGTTTTCTCGTTTTGCAAGATGTCAGCCTTTATTATGGATCACACCTACTCTGTTGCTTCGATACCGTCACCCATATTATTCGTAAGTATATATATATTTATTTATTTAATAGAGATGTAACAACTCTATACCTTTTACAACAATAAATATTTCAATTCAAATTCAACTACCTCAAATTCATTGTCCGCTTGGGTGAAGCACAGATACATACTCGTTTCATGTCTGTTTGTATAGTACAGTGACAGTGCAAAACAGCATTTATGAGAATGAGAATAATAGGTACAATTGTTTTTTGTAAATATGATACTTCAGGTATGAAACTGAAACCAACCAATCATGCAGCAGGAGGGCGCAGGTGCCACATTCATGAAAGTGGATCATCAGCTGGGGAAAAATCGAGTATAGTTAAACTGACCCTCCAGTCTGACTGCACTTTATCAGAGTAAAATAAATGCATTATGGCCATTAAAACCACCTAAGAAGTTGTACAAGAGTCTTCACTTGACCACTGGTCCAAATTAATTAAAAGGCAACCTCCATCCAAATGAAATGTGAATGGAACTGCATTAGTGTTTAATTATACCCTGTTTTTTAATTCATTTTTTCTATAAATATTTAATCCTGTATGTACTACTTAACCACTACAGCCATTCAAAACCTACAACACTACATGCAGTGCCTCAATGACATCCCTCTTCCTCCTCTACCCAACATTATACTTCCCTCTTCCTCTCTACCCAACACTACACTTCCCTCTTCCTCCTCTACCCAACACTACACTTCCCTCTTCCTCTAACCAACACCACACTTCTCTGAGGAACTCTCCTAACACAAAACCTCACACTTTTTGCCCCCTACCTAAACAACCCTCATTTAGAAGGAACTGTACTGTGAAAAGCATATGGAATTTCACAGTACAGGTCATTGGCTCTGACCATCTGCACTATCTGCATTCCGCCAGTGACTGGTCATCATTTTAAATTTTATTTCTACTGTTTCCGACTTTAAATAGCCACTACCCAGATGTACAGTCGTCAGCACAAATTCGCTGCAAGCCTGCTCGTGTGATGTGGGTCGTTTTGTCTGGCAACAGTGTATGGAAACTAGTTGCCACATAGGCTTTTGTACGCTTTAAAGACGTGTTTGTAAGAATTGGTACTATAAATCCCCCTTAATGCAATATTCTTTGTATCTGATTAGCATAAAAATGTGCAAAAGACAACAGAAGACTTGTGGAATGATGAAACTTCCGCTCTCTCCTGTGTACGGTACTCCCTTCAGTGTCTCTCTCTTTCCCCTCCCCACTGCTTTTCTTCATCTCCACTGCCCTCTCTCCCTATCCTGTCTACATCATATCATACACCGTGCTAATCTACGTATTAAACCACACTCTTCTCTATTTTATGGCTATTTCTGTAAACTTTTTGCTCCTCTACATTCGTGAGTCTTGCCATGCCACAGTCTTTTTCTCCCACTCTCTACTCCAAACATGATGCTGCAGTTCGAAACATTATGGTTCTGATACCGCTCAGCAGTTACTTCAGCAAACAAGGGATGAGGCTATGGCACACCTAATGTCTGACTTGGCTCATATCTCTGATTGGGGTAAAAATAATCTTGTTATTTTTAATGCATCAAAAACTCGGTTCTTACACTTATCAACCCGTCAAAATCTTCCTCAGGATTACCCACTAATGTTTAATAATGTCCAGCTTAGTCCTGCATCATCCTTGAACATGCTACGGGTTTCATTCTCTCAGGATTTGTCTTGGAAAGAACATATTACATCTCTTGTGAAATCTGTTTCCAAGAGATTAGGTGTGCTGGGCCGACTCCGAACTTTCTTTACCCCTGCACAGATGTTGACCTTGTACACGGGTTTTATTCGCCCGTGTATGGAGTACAACTCTCATGTGTGGGGAGGCTCCCCACATGCAGCCCTTCTCAATTAGGGTGGAGTCAAAGGCTTTTCGTCTCATTAACTCTCCACCTCTTACTGATTCCCTTCAACCTTTGTCTCTTCGCCGCACTGTTGCTTCTTTATCTCTCTTCTATCGCTAGTTCAGTGGTCACTGTTCCTCTGAACTGTCTGCTTGCATCCCTCCACCTCTACGACGGGCACGTAGTACCCGTCTAGCAACAAACTCTCATCCCTTTTCTGTCCATCTCTCTAATGCAAGAGTTAACTGTTACTCCCAGTCCTTCATTTATGCAACTGGTCAACTCTGGAACTGTCTCCCTCTGTCTGTATTCCCTACTTTGTATGATCTCCAATCTTTCAAGCGCAGTGTGTCCAGGCATCTCGAAATGAATGGATCTTGAATTTGGCTCTCTTTTGTATTGTTTTTGCTTTTTCTTGGAAGGAATGGTATGCGGGCCCTGGCCTTTGGTTCCTTCTTCCTTGCATTTAAAAAAAATAAATAAATCTTCCGAGGGAAGAGAGAGGGCAAGAATTAGGAAGAATGGACACAAATGTTTACTGAAATAATAGCCACCGACTGCCAGGCTCTCACACACACACACAGTAAGGAATACGTCACAAGAACGAGACCTCAAACGTTACTGTATCTTGAGGCTGTTGATAGTGACAAAAGGTGGAGAAAAGAATGACAGCTGGAATAAAACGAGTGGGAAGGAGACAGAGAGGGTGAGAATGGGACTCAAGCAAGAAGGAATACTGATAATTAGCCCTGAATATAGTTGGTTTTATTGAAGTATTGCGAGCAATTGAGGACAGGACGGGCTGGCTTTGGTTAGCGGTCAAGAGAGAATTGCGATGCACCAGTCAGGTTAGTGCCGTTGATAAATGGATGAAGGTAGAGAGGGTGGGACAGGAGAAAGTTGAGAAGCATGAAAGTGAGTGGGGAATAGGGGGAGAGGGAGGGACATCAGGAGGAGTAAGAGGGGGAGAGGGAGAGGGAGCTTAGACATGGCTGTAATGAGGAATACCAGAATATTACTCATACGTCATTCCATGACATTCATCTGTCATCTCTGGCACTTTCTTATACTAATTAAATGTGGTATACAGAATATTGTACAGTATTCTAGGCAGTCTCTAGTACCACTTCTTAAAAACACGTCTTTACAATGCATAAAAGTTTATGTGGCAAGTAGTCCTCTTACACTGTTGCCAGACAAAAGGACTCACATCAGACGAGTTGACTTGCAGCGAATTTATGCTGATGACTGTACATGGCCACTAAAACCATCTAATAATCTCCAGCCAAACAGGAACCCTCAAAAACCATCACCAGATATCCACCCCTCAGAAACTACCCAGAGAAACATGATTACACCTATGCTCTCTCTTTCTCTAGTCACCTTATGCTCTTTCATGAATGCTGAGTTGTAAGAATACAGTACATAAGCAATAAAATATGATGCATGCCAAGAAGAAATGCTATGGAAATAATGTAGGTCTGTAATATTTCCTGTTTCTGCCACTGAGCAATGTGAAAAAAACTGCATAAACATGAAAATTTGTGCCAAGTTAGAGTTGAATGGCTATGTGATTTGAAACAGTATATCAATATAGTTCAGTCCATTGGAGCACCTCAGGATCTCTTCCATACACCTTTAAACATCTGAAGTTGACCATACAAAGGCAAATTTTCCCGTAGTCTTACAAATAAGAATAGAGAAGTAAAAATAACAATACAGTTCAACACACACACACAACTTTAGTCAGTTTTTTTCATCTGACAAAGCCAGCCAACTTTTATAAGTAAAGTACTAAATCATGGGTCTATATAATTCTAAAAGCTTTTGTGAACATGTAGGGATGAGCCTCCTTGGTTACTAGTCCAATTGACTCTCTAGTCTGACAGCATTTGGCCATCAACCAAGCTAAGGGGTAATGAATCTCTGTCAGGTGAAAACAAACTGACTACAGTACAGTATAAATCAAGAGAAATAAACGAGCACCAAGAAACGTACACAAATCATTATGTAAATGTACAGTCAGTGAAAGAAAAAAAGTTAACAGAAAACATAAACTGTATTAACGACAATTGTTCGTACTGTATATAGTATACGAAGGGAAAATTCTCAACTCATTAATATCTGATATAAATGAAGGGACCCAAGTGGGGATTTTTAATGAAGGGAGTCAACTCAGATTGGTGTTATTCTTGTATATAAATGAAGGGAAACAACTCAAGATGCCCATTACTAGTTAACTAAGGGAGCTCGTTGGTTCTTAATTTCTCAGAGCTATTCAGGGCAGTATTTTTTTTTTTTAATGCAGAGAACAAACAGAAGGCTTTATGAAACAATAAAGGGAAACTAATTCCTGCAACTACTGCGTTTAAAAGACTGAGGTCACAGGCAGAGAGAAATAAAGACTGAGGAAGACAGTTTCAAAGTTGACCTGTTGCCAATTTAAAATCTTTCAAACAAGGACCATAGGTGCATATTTTTTGGTATATTTCTTCCTGTGGCAGACTGTGCAGTACATCACTATGACATGGCACATGGCAGTAATAAAATTGCAAAAATTACATAACAGTACAAGAAAATAGGCATAAAAATATCACAACAAATATCAGTATTTCAGGCAGGATAATATATGCAAAACACCTATTGTTATTGTTGGGTAAAAAAGCACTATGGCTTATCAAAGTCCTTTTATCAGCCACATTTATTTATGGTCTTTTGGGCTGATAATATAGGCTGTTGTGGTGGTCCCAGACTCATTTTCATTATTAAGAATCACAGCCAATGCTAGAAAAACTAAATACTTGAATTTAATGAAAGAAAAGTATCAATATGACCTTAAGCTCCAAAATTATCCTTACAACACACATCCTCTAATCATCTTTTTCACACCTGTGTGTGAATCTTACTTCCAGCACTCTACTTTGGAAAATGACAAGCATATATCCTTCACAAAATTTCACAGCTCATTTAGCGACATCTCATCCAAGAACCTAGATGATCAGCACACACATATAAGCTTCACAAACAACTGACACTGTTTACCTTTGTCAGGGAGCAATTACTGTACAGTACTGTAAAAATGTTAAAACTGATGCTATATTGGTTCAGAGAAGTAGTTTGATTACAGCACTACTACAGAGGAATACAGGACCACAGCAACAGCAGCCCACAATTTACTGAACCATAATATAGGGCTGCTCATATATATATTGCGTGTTGTCGGCTCAGTCTGCTAGTATGGGGGATGCGGGTATTTTGACGACTTTCAGATATTGCTACTGGGTATTCAACTATGCTCTAGTTAAGGTAAGAGCATCAAATAACCATTTCTCCTTTGTAAATGCTATTTGAAATAAGACTGTACTGTGTTATGGTGTTAGACATGAAGAAGTGCTATGGAAAGGATGTTGGGCCACAGTGCTATCTTATTCTGCCAGTGGGGTATGGGAAGTAAATCTGTTGCTTAAAGAAAAGAATCTCGTGTGTGTGTGTGTGTGTGTGTGTGTGTGTGTGTGTGTGTGTGTGTGTGTGTGTGAGTGTGTGTGTGTGTGTGTGTGTGTGTGTGTGTGTGTTCTCCTTGTGTTATGTTTTTGTGTCATGTTTTTGTGTGTGTCATGTCTCCTCATGTCATGTTTCTGTGGTTGTTTAATTTGTATATGGATAGAGCTATGACAGATAATAGGTAGGGAAGTGAATATACTGAATGCCTAATTAGAGAGGGNGGTATTTTGACGACTTTCAGATATAGCTACTGGGTATTCAACTATGCTTTAGTTAAGGTAAAAGCATCAAATTACCATCTCTCCTTTGTAAATGCTATTTGAAATAAGACTGTACTGTGTTATGGTGGTAGACATGAAGAAGTGCTATGGAAAGGATGTTGGGCCACAGTGCTATCTTATTCTGCCAGTAGGGTATGGGAAGTAAATCTGTTGCTTAAAGAAAAGAATCTCTGTGTGTGTGTGTGTGTGTGTGTGTGTGTGTTTCTCCTTGTGTTATGTTTTTGTGTCATGTTTTTGTGTGTGTCATGTCTCCTCATGTCATGTTTCTGTGGTTGTTTAATTTGTATATGGATAGAGCTATGACAGATAATAGGTAGGGAAGTGAATATACTGAATTCCTAATTAGAGAGGGAAAGGTGTGGAAACATTCTGATCTGTTGCTTGCTGATGATACTGTATTGTTAAGTGAGGATGAATGTGAACTGCAAGGCTTGGTGAGTCTGAGGGTGTAAGTAGGAAATGGAATCTAAAAGAGAATGAAGAGAAAAGTAAAACTATGGTCTTGAGGGAAAAGAAGTCACAACATACACAGTGAGACTGGACTGTTAGGACATCGAGAATGAGAGTGTATCCAAATACTTTTAGTAATGTGATGAGTAAGGATGGAAGGAAGTGCTTGAAAGGGTACAGCAAGGTAGAAAGGTTGCTGGATCACTGAAAGTTGTGATAAGGAATAGGGAAGTAAGCATGGAAGTGAAGCTTGGATTATGTTGGAGGGACACAAATCAAGAGTAAGAGCAATAGAAATGAAGAAGGATTGTGTGGAGTATTATGAGCAGACAGAAAGACAAATGAATCAGTAGGGAAGCATTGTGGTACTGTTTGGAGAAATACTCTGAGATGGTTTGGCCATGTAGAGAGAATGCAGAGTGAGATACTGACTAGAAGAGTGTATGTGAGTGAGGTGGCACGGGAGAG
Organism: Birgus latro; assembly: GCA_018397915.1. Lineage (NCBI taxonomy): Eukaryota > Metazoa > Arthropoda > Malacostraca > Decapoda > Coenobitidae > Birgus > Birgus latro. The sequence continues at coordinate 11,520 of JAGKTI010001649.1, read as the reverse complement.
GAGGAGGGAGAGATTAACTAACCCCTTAACTGCAGGGTTGACAGATGCGGTTCTTGCCCATACCGGGGGGGCAATTCGTGCCTGACTCACTTTTTAAAAATATTTGCCAAAAATCAGTTATTAGTCCAAGAATACTGTATTATAATTACATATGCATATGGCACGTACCTTCAGCTTTCTCATGGGATGTTTTTTTTAGCCTTCGTCGACTACCGAAGGACTTGTTTAGAATTCTGGAGTTGGGTAACGAAGTCTCCAATTTACACTTACTGACAGTCCGTAATATGAATACCAATGCCTGATATTATCACTAGACACACTATTCAGTTATTTTCAAGTATCGATACTCCCGCAAAAAAACACTGCGAAAGCAATTTAAAATACAGTACGAACCTCCCAATCGCGCTAGTTCGCAGCTTGTATTTGGTCATTTCTTATTCATATACACACTCACACTTTACATTCCTATTACTTTTTTACACTTATAAATATCAACAGTCATTTGCCGCTTCCCACACAATGTTTAGTAGGGGTAAAGGTCACAGGACCTTTTACAATGGCTGCAAAAGTGGCGGAAATGGAGGGGCATGACAGCGACCTGATTCCACCTTGAAGGACGACATTGAACTGAATCATCTACGTATCTGGGTAGCCAAGGGTTGAAAATGTCAGCTGCTAATGTATATACTATGAAATAAGTCGTAGGAAATCTAGGCAATACATAATAAATTAGGTTGGTCAGGGTGAATATAAATATCACTCAGGCTTCTCCCTTACTTTCTTATATATATTTATATTTTGAAAGCCCCGGGCAAATTCAAAACAACACAGAATCACCAAAGTGACGACCCGCGGTTTGATCCATTGCCACCGACTGTCACCACAGTGATGACCCGCAGTGAAGTGGTTAAGGATGACATGGAAAATTGAAGTGGGGAGATACAAGGGGGGAAGTGTGAGTTGGGGAGAGAGAAGTCAAATGGTAAGAAGACAGAGTGATGTGAAGTTAATCTGTCTGTGGCTGCCCCTCATGAGGCTGAGGTGTCTGGGATAAGATAGATAAAAGTGAGAGGAGGGGAAAAATTTCTTCCTACTTAAAATTAGTGAACTTTATGCAAATACTGGAAGCAAATGCAAAAGGAGATATTTGATTACTTTATTAGAAATAATGGAAGCAATGGATGCAAATAATATAACAATAAAGTAAGGAAGGGTTATGGAAAATAGAAAATGATGCACAGTAGACAGTAGCGCTGACTGATCTGTTCACCACATCAATCATCATCATCATCATCATATTATACTTATCACTGCAGTCATCATCATCATCATCCTAACTCCTTCCCACCTAAGGATGGGGTAAGGTATGGTCCAAAAAGAAAGAACAGAACACATGTAATCAGACATGTTATATATGAACCACCCTGTATTTTCAGCATTTGTGGCATATAACCAGGACTTACTGCATGTGCAGAAGTATGCCAACAATACACTACCACACTTTTTACTAACCTTACTCAAACTTTTAGCTCATTTTAAAAAGTAAAAACAATATCTGTTTGATGTTAATACCGTAATCACTTTTCCTGCCGCACACACTTTGATGGAACAATAAAGTTAACTACAGACAAGGGGGAATTGACAGGGCCGTGGTTGGTATACAAAGAGAATTGTCAACATCACAGGGTCGACTGGTGTGGATGATTGAAACGGAAAACACAGCAGGTACCTCCAAGAAGTTCAGGGAGTAATCTCAAGCACAGATAACACTGAAGGGAAATTTGCATAAATAAGTATATTGTTAAATGGAGGTTTTCGGAAAACTGATCATCTGATCTGGGAGCATACAATATATACCAGTACAGTATGCTAATCATAAGCATTTGAATTGAAACAACTGGGCAAATCAGACTATAAAAAATCTGTCCTTTGCACATCTTGCAAGTACAGCACAAACAATAATAATAATCAGCAATTACATGCATGATTCACTGGGATGTCTTATAGGTGGCACAGGAGGCCTGCCAAGAAATTATGTTAGGAAATCACCACAGCCACAAAGAAGACAAGCCACTTTCACTGAACTAACACCAGATATTGTTCAACTGAGGGAAATACTGTAATAGCGGACAAAGGCATAAAAAGTAACATGGGGAGCCTTTTTATCTAAAAATTCTAGCAATTTATCTACCTAACACTTATAACTATCTACTACCCATGTGTATCTGTGTCATGTATAACTATCTACTACCCATGTGTATCTGTGTCATGTTTATCTATCTATCTGTGTACTTGTTGATCTGCTATCCATATGCATGTGTAATGTTTATCTATCTGTCTATCAACTTGAAATAATGTTGAGTTGATGCAATAGCTTAGCAAGGAGACATGCTAATCATGAAGAAGTGCAATGGAAAGGTTTCAAAACTGTCACTGGTATATGTGGGTAATTTGCTCAGTATGCTCTTGTTACTCTAACCTGGCATAAAAATACCTTCTCAACAATAGTTATAGTTTATCAAATAAAATAATGCTAGTCATGAAAAAGTGCAAAGGAAAGGATGTAAAATTGCAGACTAATATAAATAAATACATAGGTTATAAACTAATGATCATAATCATCCTTAGACCCCTAAGAATCACCCTCAGTTAAAAAAAAAATCTGGTGTTAGATGGAATAAAGACAGTTGCTCTCCCACATACAAGCATTATTTTGATCTATGAACTTTTGCTGTTGACAAGATTACTGATTTACTAGCTTGAGATTTTATTAGGCCTTGTGGTTTATTTTACTGCTTAGCTGTCAACCTAATAGTGCCAAGAATTGCATCCTGGCACTCCATCATCATCACTATTATCCATTAGCAAGTAAAATGAGTACCTAGATGAAGTAACTGGATTTGTATACCCCAGTGGGGCAATGATCTGGTTATGGAGCCTGGCACTGCTGCTGATCACAGTTATCATCATCATCATCAGCCCCAACTCCTTTTCCCACCTAAGGATGGGGTGTGGAATTCTCAAGAAAACTTTTCTAAGTAGGGGAGCAACTGTTAACATGTCCACTTCAATTTGACTTAAAAGTGATTTGGAAAGGAGGAAGAGCCACAGTATTGCTATTCTTGGCTTACTGTGCTTCTGATTTATGGGAATTAGTCCACCAAAGAACAAAAATCTCTGCCAAGTCAAGGTGGACAAACCAAATAACGTGCAGCTCACATATTTCAGGGGTGTGGTGGTCGCTGTAGTAGCAGCAGCAGCTACTGGAGCTCAGTGTCACAGGCCCAGGGCCAGCAGCAGTGACAGCAACAATCCTAACAGCAGCAGCACCACCACCAACCACAGCAGTAGCAGGAACAGCAGTGCATGGGTAGCACAGGTGCCCTCTGAAAATATGACAAGTTTTTAGGAGATATCTCAGGTATGTAGTAGTAGTTGTTGTTCCCTAGGCAGTCTGGCCGAACAGCTCTAAGTCCCTGAAGAAGGCCATGGCCGAGACCGGGCTTTCCCACAGAGCTCTCAAGGAGTGTATATTGTGTTGTTGGCATAGGTGATTGTGTGCAATGCAGCCTTCCATGATGTGCTTAATAGTATGGGGTGCTGTGTTACATTTTGGACAGGCATCAGCGATGGAGTCATCCAGCCTCTTTTGGTAACTTAAGAGGGCTGGATGATGCCCACATCTCAGCCTGGCCAGGTGGACCCTGTCCTCATGAGGAAGATAGGATTCAGAAGGGTGGATATCAGGAGGCCGTGCATGCAGCTGTGTGTTGTTTTTAAGTGACTGAATGGAGCGGCGAGTGATTTGAATATGGGTAGGCTTGTGGAAGCTGGTGTGAGGTGGGCGAGGAGGGAGAGATGACATTATTTGTGTATGATATCATGTGCTGGGTGATGTTTTGATGTTCCTTGGTGTGTGTGGATGTGCTGCCCTGTAGTGTTGTGGATGTTGTGGGTTTGTGGAGGCTGCAGTGAGAATTTGGGTGCCTTTCATGTCTAGATGATCCTTGACTTTGAGGACTTTGGTTTCTCGATGTAGGTTGTCATGTGGGTGTAGTAGCTGTGCAGCCTGAGATTATTTTTAGGGTCTTGTTTTGTATGGTCTGTAGAGTGTTGTAGTGTGTTTTATTGAGGTTAGGAGCCCAAGCAGGGCTTGCATAATTCATCATTGATCTCAGGCATGTTGATTTAACCAATCTCTGTGGAGGAGTTCAGAACTGATGTTTATTAACCCCCAAAGGATTAGTGTTGGAGAGGGACACGTTCATGTGGTGGACCCAATAGGACTGGGAGGTTGAGCTGCCTGCTTATATTAACATTTCTCAGTCCCATCTATATCCTCCAAAAGGAGACTGGAGGAATACAAAAGGGTAGTTCTCCCTGCAGTCCACTAAGCCCCAGGTCCTTATGCTTCTTGTGGGGTTGTAAAAGGTTGACTGATGTGTGGGTGGGTGGGCAACCTCGCTGTACACACAGTTTGCCATCATGTGCCATTTGCTTATCATTACAACATCAGTATGTGTTGGGATCTGGAGTGCTAATTTTAAGAAAGAGAAGGGGTTCTCACTGCCAGTGGTAGAATGACAGTGGTACACAGGAGGATGAGCCTTTTTGGTAACAAGCACTTGGCTCTGGTATCTGAAAACCATGTGATAACAATATGAAGCCCATAAAAGAGTATGAGAGGGAAGGGTACTTTGTCATTCAGGGAGGACTGTGAAATATGAAAGGCAGTGCACAATCCTGGCAAGAATTGTCTGTGAACTTTTGGGCATAGCAATACCAATGGAACTAAAACTGCAATCCCCCCCCCCTGGATCTGATGCGCGCGTGCGCACACAAAACATATACTAAGGATTTTCTAACTATTCAGCCCCAATTCCTCACCTTGGTTCCTGTAGTCGTTCTTCCCTGGGTGGCACCACTCAATCAAAAACCTCCAGCCACCTCTTGGGAATTGAATGTATGCAAGGCAGTCACCCCAACTGAGGCATTTTGACTAACAAAGCACCAGGCACCTGAAACAAAAAGTCATGCATGATGACACCCTAACCCATGAAAGCAAGAAAACCGCTCTGTGAGATGAATATATATATGTAAACCAGTATCATCATCATCATCATCATCATCAGCTCATTTCCCACCCATGAATACAGTAAGGTCAGGTTCGAAGAGCAAGAGAAACACATATACACACTGTGATAGGGTTCAATGGGCAACAAGAACACACATTCACAGTGGGTGGGTTCAAACGGCAAGAAAAACACATACACACTGTGGTAGGGTTCAAAGAGAAACACACACACACACACACACACACACACACACACACACACACACACACACACACACACACACACACACACACACACACACACACAGTGAGCATAGGTTCAAAGAGCAAGAAAAACATACACACACTGCAGTAAGGTTCAAAGAGCAGCAAAAACACATTCACAGTGAGGGTAGGTTCAAAGAGCAAGGAAAACACATACAGTATATCCCATAAATATTATACATGCAGTCCTCATGGTAAATCAAGGACATTTCCAACATATCACAATCTTCTTTCATACAACTGGTACTGCAGAATCAGAGAATGTGGCAAATCTGCTGTATGGGCAGGAATGGATTGTTAATAAGCAGGTTTTCTGAAATTTCCAGCTGATTTAACAATTGATCATTAAAAACTAGCTAATAACAAGGAATTAGTGTTGATGGCTGTGACACTGGGCAGAAACAGTAGAGATAGATATAAATAGATAGATAGAATAGTAAACAGGATTTTTTTTTAATGCAAGAAAGAAGGAACCAAAGGCCAAGAGCCCACAAACTGTTTCTTCTAAGAAAAAACACAAACAGTATAAAAGAGAGGCAAATTCAAGATCCGTTCATTTTGAGATGCCTGGACACACTGCGTTTGAAAGACTGGAGATCATAGGAAGTAGGAAATACAGACAGAGGGAAACAGTTCCTGAGATGACCTGTTGCATAAATGAAAGACTGGGAGTAACGGTTAACTCTTGCATTAGAGAGTTGGACAGAAAAGGGATGGAAATTTGTTGCTAGACGGGTGCTACGCACCCTTCGTAGAGGTGGAGGGATGCAAGCAGACAGTTCGGAGGAGCAGTGACCATTGAAGTAGCGATAGAAAAGAGATAAAGATGCAACAGTGTGGCAAAGAGACAGAGGTTGAAGGAAGCCAGTAAGAGGAGGAGAGTTAATGAGATGAAAAGCCTTTGACTCCACCCTGTTGAGAAGGTATGTGGGGAGCCTCCCCACACATGAGAGTTGTACTCTACACAGGGACGAATAAAACCCGTGTATAAAGGCAACATCTATGGAAGGGTAAAGAAGCTACGAAGTCGGCTTAGCACAGCAAATCTCTTGGTAGCAGATCTTGCAAGAGATTCAATATGATCCTTCCAAGATAAGTCCTGAGTGAATGAAATCTCAAGCATGTTCAAGGATGATGCAGGATTGAGTTGGATGTTATTAAACTGTAGTGGGTACTCCTGTGGAAGATTGTGTAGGGTTGATAGGTGTAAAAACTGAAGTTTTGATGCATTAAAAACAACAAGATTATTTTTATCCCACTCAGAGATACGAGCCAAGTCAGACATTAGGTGTCCCATAGCCTCATGCCTTGTTTGTTGAAGTAATGCTGAGATGGATGTTGCGAGAACCGAATGGAAAGGTGAAGGGTGGAATCATTAGCGTACGAGTGGATAGGGTTAGATGTACAGCTTAGAAGGGCATTGATGAATAAAAGGAAGAGAGTTGGTGATAGGACAAAACCCTGAGGAGCACCACTGTTGATAGATCTAGAAGAAGAAGGATGGCCGCTTACAACAGCAGCTATAGAACAACCAAAAAGGAAGCTATAGATGAAGGTGCAGATAGAAGGATAGAAACCATAAGAGGGCAATTTGGAAATTAAAGATTTATGCCAGACTCGATCGAAAGCCTTTGAGATGTCAAGTGCAATGGCAAAGCTTTCGCCAAAGTCCCGAAAGGAGGATGACCAGGAGTTTGAAAGGTAGGTGAGAAGCTTGCCAGTGGAGCATCCTTGACGGAACCCATACTGACGATCAGAAAGAAGGTTGTCATGGGAAAGATGCTTTAAAATTTTTCTGTTAAGAATTGACTCAACTTTTGAGACACATGATGTTAAAGCAATTGGACGATAATTAGAGGGTTTGGAATGGTCACCTTTCTTTGAGACTGGCTGAATGAGAGCAAACTTCCAGCAAGAAGAAAAGGTACAAGTTGAAAGACAAAGGCAAAAGAGTTTACCTAGGCAGGGTGTAAGCACAGAAGCACAGTTCTTGAGGACAACAGGAGGGACTCCATCAGGCCCATATGCCTTGTTAGTATTAATGCCAGTGATGGCAGAAAATACTTCAGCTGAAGGAATTTTAATGTCAGCCATGAGGAAGTCAGAGGGGGGTAGTGATGGAGGAACAGCACTGGAATCATCTAAGGTGGAATTGTAGGAGGAAGTCTGAGTGAAGAGATCTGCTTTATCAGTAGAAATAGCTACAGAGCCATCAGAGTAGAAAAGAGGTAGAAAGGCGGCCTGCAGTCCCAATGGACCCAGGTTTGAATCCCGGCTGGGGCAGGGAACAGTTTAAGGATTTGAATTTCCTAAAAAGCAAACTTTCCTGATCTTCCAGGTGACTCGCTGACATGTCGTAATAATACCCCTTCTAATACCAATACACCAATCTTGTATGAGACAGCCCTAGCATCTACTTAATATGGATGGTGGGTGTTAGCGCTGAAGTGGTGACATGTGGAGGTGTAGGAGGACTACTGGGCCTTGGGATAGGTCACTGCCCCCGAGAAATAGCCCTGAAAGCCTTTGTTGAGAAGAATAAAAAAAAAAAAAAAAATAAACAGGTAAAGTTGGTAGAAAGGTTTTTGGCAAGGTACCAGAAGGAGCGGGGAGAATTCAAGTTGGAGAGTTGAGAGCATTTAGTATGGATGAAATTATTTTTAGCGGAGCGAAGAACAGACTTAGCACGATTCCGGGCAGAAACACAAACAAGATTTGATTCAGGAGTGGATTGTCTCTGGTACCTTTTATAGGGCCTTTCATTGTTGCTTACAGCATTAGAACAAGCATGATTAAACTAAGGCTTTCTTGCATTAGTCAGAGGGTATGAGAAGTGAATGTATGCTCCTATTCCCAAAGAATAACCTCCATAATGCGCAAAGCACACTCAGATGGCTCCCGGCCATGGAAGCAATAATCATTCCAGGGAAAGTAAAAGAAGTACTGCCTGAGAGCCTCCCAATATGCAGCTCCAAAGTGCCACAGTTGACGTTTCTTTCAGGGGTCCACAAGCCACACCAGAGCGATAAGACAAGTCAAGGTAATGGGGTTGTGATCGGAGGAGCCCAATGGAGAGGAAAGATTAACAGTATAAGCAGAAGGATTAGTTGTAAGGAAGAGGTCAAGTATGGTGGAGCTCTCTTCAAGGCGGTCAGGGATACGAGTAGGGTACTGTACAAGCTGCTCTAGGTCATTAAGGATAGAAAAGATGTAGGCTTGTTCACCAGGTGGATCAGTGAAAGGAGAGGAGAGTCAAAGGTGTTGGTGGTGAACATTGAAATCTCCTAGACATTGGAGATTTCAGAGAAAGGAGAAATTGATAGAATGTGTCCCATTCAGATTTTTAATTGTAATTTCTGACTGTTTCTTGTTAATGTCATTTTCCTGATGATATTCCATACATGTAAAAAAAATCGATGATAATAGAGCCTGTATTTTCTAATGAACATTACATAAAATCCTGTGCAAATGAACTGTGCTGCCCTTTGACCTGTATCTTCCAGTCATCCATGGACACTGGTATAGTACCAAGAGACTGGTGGAGGGCAAATAGCACACCAATCTTCAAAAAAGGATGTAAGAGTGACCCCTTGAAATATAGACCTGTGTCCTTAACTAGCATTGTATGCAAGGTTATGGAGACCCTGATAAGGAATGAAGTCGTCAGCCACCTGGAAAGGAACAACATCATAACAGACACCCAATACGGGTTCAGGAACAAGAGCTGTATGATGAACCAGCTGATGTATTTGGAGGACATCACAAGTGCAGTAGACAAAAAGGTATGCTTTGTTGTAAATTACCTGGATTATGAAAAAGCATTTGCCAGGGTACCACACAATTAGACTGATTATAAAACTGGACTCTCTAGGGATCAGAGGGAATGTAAAGAGGTGGCTGGCAAACTTCTTGGCGAACTGGTCCTACAGAGTCTCAGTTAGGGGCACCTACTGGGACTGGCCACCGGTGCACAGCGGAGTGTCGCAGGGATCAGTTCTGGACCCTATCCTTTTCATAGCATATGTCTCCAATCTTGAATCGCAGGCTAGCTTATTTGCCTACGAAGCTAATATTTACAGTCCAATAAGGATGCAGGAAGATGTAGAACCTCTACAGAGGGACATGGGCAGGCTAATGGACTGGAGCAACAAATGGCTTCTGACATTCAACCCTGCAAAATGCAAAACAATGCACTTTGGAAACCATAACCGAAGATGTGACTACAGCCTGAATGGAACCACCTTGGCAAAGTCTGCAGTGGAAAAGGTCCTCGGAGTCCTGATCTCAACGGACCTGAAGTCCTCAACACACACAGCCATGGTAGCAGTGAAGGCCAACAGCAGACTTGGAGTAATAAAAAGGAATTTTGAGTACCCGGACAAGGAGATGCTACGATCATTGTATACCACCCTGGTCAGACTAAGGAGCACAGTGCTGGTCCCCACATCTTGTCAAAGACATCGACTTATTGGAAAGGGTCCAGCGCAGAGCCACTAAACTAGTACCGAAGTTGGCTGACTTAGCATATGAAGAGAGATGTTCATCCCTAAGAATGCAGATGCTGGAGGACAGAAGGATGCGGGGGGACATGATAGAGGTCTTCAAGATCCTCCATGGGCATGACAACATCCCCGCCTCCAAGTTCTTCACACTGAGCACCACAAACCTGAGAGGCCATCACTTCAAGCTAGACAAACCAGCCAACTGGAGAACGACAATGAGGGCGAACTCTTTTTCAGTCAGGACAATACATAGTGGAACACCCTGCCTGACCATGTGGTCACAGCACCAACTGTAGCCACCTTTTAATCGAGATATGATAAGCATGTGGGCATATAGTGGTAGGCTGGTATAGTTAACAGAGGTGGGGTCTACACAAGATTTCTTATTCCCCCACAAACCATGACTAGGTAAGCATATGGTTAGGTTAGGCTAACCTGTATTAATTAAATGAGGTAAGGTTAGATCAGGATGTTCTGTGGCATTAAAATTTTCGTATTACAAAAAATAATAAGTAAATAAAACCTTTGCTTTTTTTTTTTTTCTGGAACAGCCACATATTGTGCTGAGGCCCTAACATAGAAAAAATAAAGTTCATATTCCTGTGCATGGCTTTCACAGATGGGTTAGGTTCTGTATGTTTAATTCTATTACAAGATAATTTAAGAAAATCACAAAATAAAATAATATAGGGACAATCTACAGGAGTTCCCATAAACAAATGAAAAGTTTACAACAGGGATTTTTCATACTTATAAATTCACTCGACACCCAGATCCTGTGTAAATAGCCTTTATATTATTAAAGATTGCGCAGTGCACTCATGACACTCAAACATGGAAGATAACTGACAACGAATCATAAGGTGTACCTGCTTTCTCTGGCAGGTGACCATAACAGTTCTCCATACAAGAAAAGTTAACTTGTATAAGAATTTTTGCGTGTAATTAAATCCATGCCGCCTGTGGAAGCATCTGTGTATAAATATTCAAGCCACGTACCTCCTATGAACCATAACAGATTAGTTAGCAATATACTTAATTCATGACCCGCCCATCTTTAAATGCCGGAGGAAGAAGTGTTACCAACGCTGCTAGACCGACCTGTTCTTAAACTCCGCTAGAATATTTAATAGAAAAAATCTCTAGCATATCGCAAAAACGTGATATAATCTACGGGACACCAATAAATATGAAGAAATTTCATGAATGTAGGGCGATGTCTTGCATATAAACGTTAACATAATTGCTAAATGGAAGTAGAGCAAAAAATAATAGATTGATGCTAAACACAGCACTCTCAAGAAAATAGCTATAAAAGGACCTGGAATCACGAAAAAAGATTGCTAGAGCTTTATAATAATATAGAAAAAGTTACATCTCTTACATCTAGACGCTGAAATTAACCCTAAATAGAATATCACATCGAGTAGAATAATGGTTAACTTTGGTAATACGAATCCCGGGCACCAAAACTCAAAATGGTCTTAGTAAATTCTGCATAAAACGGATTCTAGACTTGATTATTGTTATTGCTGTTACAACTAGTAACCAAGAAATAATCTTTTCTTGTAGACTGAACAGTTTACGTACTCTGTAAAGCATTATTTTGACTTTTTACGGTGACTGTTTTACTTTTATTCGTCTTTGATCAGATTTGAGTATCACTGGAACGGGAACGTC
>JAGKTI010001648.1:39384-54012 GCA_018397915.1 Birgus latro | reverse complement strand
TAATAGCAAAATTTATCTCAATTAACCTCCAGAGTACACAAATAACTATTATATCATTTTTGCCAAAGTCAGCTCTTTTCATATCGCCGACAGAAATCTTTCGCACCAAACGGCTAAAAATATTTGAAACAGTTTTAAAAAATAAAATTACTACCGTGCCATAAACACACCTTCATTAACTGTCCCAAGTAACGATGTTTAACCCTTCATTACGAAGGCTGTCTTGTAACTTGAGGAAAATCATCCGAGGCTGCAAAAGCAAAGTAGAAAAAATTTCATTCCAATAGTTGTACGGTATGCTTAGACAAAAATATGGATACCTCGAGTGGCACCCGACGCTAGTCGATATGCTTTTAACCAAAATGAGGAATCCACATTTGTGGGATGCCACACTGTGCTATCTTTAAACGCCAAAGTTACTGGGAAAAAATGTGACGTTCAAGAGGGTAGACGTCTTCACAGTCGTTCTCTGATACATATAATATAATGATATACTATAAAACCACTCTTCTTGTACCATCACATTTATCATTATCATCTCATTCCACAACTATGGCTAAGCATATCGATAAATTGTGGAATCCACTTGTGGAGCGCGCCGATGGCACAAATGTGGCACTGCCACACCATGATTCATCGCCATCTTGTATAAATACCAGAGTAACTTAAAGCAAACAAAAAGTAACCAAGATATTCAAATTTTGGGTAGGCCTATTCGGAGCAAAGCCGTAGTACGCTACTTATTTTGTTTACGCCCATAAAATCGTTATACAGTACTCAAAACTAGAAAGCACTCAGAGAACACATACCTCTGCCAGTATCATTGTCATTGAAAAGGATCCGAATCCGGATCCGTGGGGATATTGTGTGGAAAACATAGGATCCGGATCCGCCTCTAAATTTAATCAATTGTTCCTTGACCCATGGCCCACTCTTCCACAAAATTATATTGAAATTCATTGAAAACTTTTGGAAATATTGTGCGGGACACGTAGGATCCGGATCCGCATCCGGCACAAAATTTAGTCAATTCTTTCTTGGCCAATGGCGCACCCTTTCACGAAATTTCATTGAGAACCTGGAGACACTGTGCGAGATGCTCCGGCTCTGGCTCCAAATTAAATCAATTCTTTCTTGGCCCATGGCCCACCCTTTCACAAAATTTCATTGAAATTCATTGAGAACTTTTGGAAATATCGAGTAGACAAACAAAAGGAAAAACAGAGGTAAATACATAGCCTCCTCCAACTTCGTTGACAGAGCTAATCATACACACAAAAAAGGTCTAAAACTGACAGTGATCCTACCAGAACAAGCGCTGGTTGACTATTAACTGCTGTCAGTATGACATTTCAGATGCTTTCTTATGTCCACACCCTATTGGTTGTTACCGATGACATACCCGGTAATCAGACTGGCATACAACTACAACTTCAGTTTTCACGAACTCTGTTCGCACTTCGTACACTGCTTACCAGTTCGTATTAGAAATAATTTAATACTGGTTATTTATCTCCATCCGATCATGTTTGGTCCTGCAATAGACATCATTATGGAGTAAGACATACTGCCCCGATTATAAAGAATTACCGCCTCACATAACAACTCGTTCTCCACTTTATTGATATTGGAATTTTTACATTCACGCTCGCGAAGCGAGATCGGGTGTTTTGATCGATGTGTGTATGTTTGTGTGTGTGTGTGTGTGTGTGTGTGTGTGTGTGAATAAAAATAACTCAGTTTTCATTCGATTTTAACCAAATTTGGTGGAGGTGTAGAAGGACAGTCAAGGGAGTGACCTATAATGTTTTGAGAACAGTCCGCCAATGGTCAAGGTCACAGGGCTAGGACAAAGTTCGACCCATGTGTCTGTGGAAGAAACTAAACAACTTATGATCCAATTTGAACCAAACGTGCTGGAAGAGTTGAGGATTATCCAGAGACTGATCTATTGTTTTTGACACTAGGTCAAAGGTCAAGGTCACATAGCAGGGTCAACTTACTTTTTATCCAATTTACAACAAACTTCGAAGACGTTTTCAGGGTAAGGCAAAGATAAAAATTTTCTATTTTGAGAGCAACCAGTCAGAGGTGAAGATGACAAGGTCAACCCAAACAGTTCTGATCTGATTTGGAATAACATAGTGTAAGGGTTAAGAGGCGAGGCTGAAACTCTTCGGTATGGAGGGCAATCGGTCGATGGTGAGTCACAGGGCAAAATCAAATGTCTAACCTTTAAATCAGCTGGTAGGCACGACTGTGTCACTCTTTGATTGCTCCCTCTTGTTTAATTATTGACTACATTTAATTTCTACATTCAGATTTGTATTTACCATGCTTACCATAACGATAACGATTCAAGGGATAGGTATTTACAGTTTTATCACTGCATGCCCCAAAAGACTCTGCAAATATCGTAAATAACGGAAGCGGGGAGGAGATGGACGCGCCATCACTGATTCACCGTGGCTGTCAAAGTCAAAACAAAGTCAAAACCAAAGAGAACTTGAGTACATTCGACACTGATCCCTGCCGAAACACGTTCTGATGGACTGTGACTGCATTCTTCGGTGGCTTCTGAGTCACTGTGTTTTTGTTTGGCTATCATGTGCAGGCGGTCTGACTGGTGGGTAGGAACAGGGTAACATGGAGGAAAAAAAAAGAAGGAAGGGGAGGAGGAAAGAATGAAGCGGAAAAAAAAAGAAAAAAGATGAGAGTGGGGAAAATAAGGATGAAGGAAGGAAGGACAAGTGGAAATAGACGATGAAAATCAGGAAACAAAAATAAGAATAAAAAGAAAGGGAAAAAATCAGAGAGGAAGAGGGAATGACGGAAAGGAGGATTTAAGGAAAGGGAGAAAAAGAAGTAGAAGTAATAAAGAAAAAAAAGGAGTAACGAAAAATTAAGAAAATAAACACGTAAGTGCAGAAGGGAAGAAAGGTGAAAATACTGTATATACGAGCAAACATACCCTGAAAGGAAGAAAATTGAAGTATGAACGAAAAATAGGGAAAGATGGTAGTATATCTGAAAAAGGGGGGGGAGGGAGGAAGCATAGGAGTTGTAACACAGGAAATAAACGAGCGAGTAAAGGGAAGGAGAAAATGTGGAAAGGAAAAGATGAACGTGAGGACGGAAACATAAAAACGACGATTAAGTGACCATAAGACGAACTGTTTGAAAGGATGGGTGATATATGCAAGACGAAATGGAAGGAGAAATACAGGACTGAATGGGTGGACGGACAGCTGATAAATAAACAGTTGAATGCGAGAAAGGTGAATAGATGGATGGGTGGATGACAGAATGGCTAGGGGAGTGGAAGGCAGAATGGGTTACGACACATGGTTCTCGTAAATTCTTATTAGTACACATCTAGGCTACAGTACCTTCAACTCATTATTAAACATTGCGGTCATCCAGCTCCCCAGTACCATATAAGTCGTAAATCCTCATAATTAGCAACTTCCAGTATAGCCAAGCTGCAAACTCGCCACAGTTTCCCTTACGTCTTAATGTTCCCCGGAAACTTGTAAATCTAAGAACTCTAGACCCTCTTGGTAAATTTCAAACACACCATCTAACTTCATCGATTCCTCAAGCTTTCCGTTAGGCCTACATCAAACACCGCACAACTCCCAGGCCTAGTATGTGGCCATGTACACTTCAGTTTCTTCCTTTTATTCTACTGTTTTCTCTCTTTCCATTTTCTGCACAAAGAGGGAGTTTGGCGATTCTAGAAGCGTTACACTCATGGCGGCCCAGCAACAGAGGGCCGTGTCGGGTGTGGACCGGGTCTGTCATGGTCGGCGAGGCGGGGCGAGGTGGCGGGTATATAGTCAGGCTGAGGCAGGGCTGAGGCAGGGTGAGCCAGCAGCAGCAACAGCAGCAGCCTCAGCCTCCTGCCGTGAGCGCCGTAGCGAAGATGAACAAGTACTTCCCCGGCATCGGACGCATCGAGTACCGGCCCGACGCGGGTCCGGAGGACACACTGGTGTTCCGTCACTACAATGCCGGAGAGACGGTACACGGCCGCACCATGGAGGACTGGCTGCGGTTCTCTGTGTGCTACTTCAACACCTTCAGGTACAGTACCCTGTTTCTGTGGTACCATATAAGACAAGTACAGTCCCGCAAAAACAGTGCATAAACTTATGCACCCGTCATTATTTAAAACTGAACCTGACTAACTAATGATTCGCGTGATCTACTGCTGTTGAGAAACTATCTCGGTTTAACGCTTCAGCCTTAGGGGACGACCAGTTTACTGTGGCTAACGTCTGACGATTATACGCAGAACCTTTCGAGGTCGGAAGGTTAAAATGTTATTCGTCACTTACACAACTTATAGCTCAGCTGCACTTTGCTTCCGCCGCGCGACATTCAGGAGTGAAGCGCAGATGATTTCCATGATTATAGTTAATTACATAGTTATTTATGTAAAACAGTTATTTTATTTTTCCACATTTCATCCAAGGACATACAACCCTTGTAGGCCCACTGTCATCAAAACGCGACTAATTCCATAACGTTAAAAAGTGCCGCCGGGGGGACTTTTTTTTTTTTTTTTTTTTGGGGGGGGAGGAGTTAGAGTGGTAATTACTCCTATCTCTTACTCGGGGAGTAATTACTTCCCCCTTACCTCAGGAGGCAAGTACTTCCCCTTATCTCCAGGGGGTAATTGCTCCACTCTTCCTCTCAAGGAGTAATTATTTCCGACTTTACAGGCCAGGGGATATCATCGGAAGCACGTATGGTATGGAATTTGACGCCTCATATGACGTACCTGCACTATGGTTACGATAGTATACAACAGGAGTTCCATTTCCTTGGATGAAATATGGAAAAACAAAACTGCATAACAAAAATGAGCTAACCAAAGCATGACGAGTGTTCATATTTCAAATTCTTTTTTGAAATAATATTACAAGGATCCATCGTGTCATGAGCGTACTTTTGGGGGCACGGTGGCTCAGAGGTAGAGCATCAAGCTCGGGACCGGGGGGTCGCGAGTTCGAGCCGCGCCCGGGACTGCCGTGCCGGGAGGGGTAGCGCCCTCCTGTTACCTAGCGGGGCTATATGATCTCATTGTCAGGTCTAGCTCGGGGGATTCTTTAATCCCCTTTAATCTCTCTATCACCTGGATTTGCTAAAATGCAAAGTTTTTATTTCTATAGCTCACTGATAAATGCAACATACCGTGGAAACGATGTATATACAATAATGTGGTTCAGAATAGGCTGTTATAAAGACTAAAATTATTATTAGTGACAGTTGCTATATAGGTAATTCACGCCTTATCGAGGTGATTTTTGTGGTACGTGTTAATGGGACAACAAAAGGAAATGACAGTGCAGATGCACCAAGCGTTTCACTGCTTTCTTTAAGTAGGGCAAACGACTTGAATGATTTTTGCCTCAGAAATGTTGCGATTAACTTCGTCTGGTGAAACACTTGTGTGTGTGTGCATGTGTGTGTTTTAAGTGTCCAACTTTGGGCACAATTTAACAATCGTCTCCTGTCACCTAAAGTGACTTCTAGATGCCATACTCATGCACATGTCACCACTTGGGTAGTAATGCCCAGTCTACTTTAAAACTGATAACGGTTGATCCTTGGTTTCCCGGAAGCACCAATTCTTCAGATTAATAAGCTAGTGCTCAAAACCTCCAAATAACATAACTATCAGTTTATAAGTCGCACTACTTTCATTCAGGAATGGTGTCTGTGTGTGTGCGTGTGTGTTTCCATGTCGCAAGTTCTCGTGGAAGATCAGTAAAGTCTGTTTTATCAAAATTCAAATAATGAAACTATTCCCTGCTCCAGCTTGGGATTAAACATAATAGCAGGGCAAACATATCTTAGTCTACTTGACCACCTGTGGGGTTCAAGCGATAATTCAAAGACCTCAATGGCGAACAAAATGAACTATGACCTACTTCACTGGGCGCTCTCATGGTTGTTTCTACTGAGTGTTTCTATTTCTGGATCCTGTTTCAAACCCATTTAAGCTAATTCACTCTCTCTCTCTCTCTGAATAAAGATGACTACCAGCAGAAAGCTCAGATTTAGGGGTTAACAGTGAAATACAATATATAGGCTACTAGCCTTTGACGATGACAAGGATTTACTGTACCTAACCTAAGTATGGTTAGTTATGCGAACTAAATTACAATGTGAAGCACAATTCTAAGGTACAAATGTTCTGTTCTCTGTAGATACTTGGGGTCTGATGGTTACTATGGTGACCGCACACACCAGAACCAGTGGGAAGATGGGACCCGCTCTCTTGACAACTACCGCAGACGTATGATGGCCGCCTTCGAATTCTTCCACAAGCTTAACGTCAAGTACTACTCGGTGTGTTGATGGTTTGATGACATGTTGACGAATGAATTTATATGAAGGAAAAACTGATATAAATGTTGTAAATCTGTGGCCCGGTGGGGCATGGTGGTGAATGATAGGTGTGGTGTTGCAGGTGTGTGACCGCGACCTGGCCCCGGAGGGTGACAGCTTCGAGGAGACCAATTCCCACCTGGAGGAGATGGTGACCATGGCAGCTGACCTTCAGAAGCAGACTGGTGTGCGTCCTCTGTACTTCGGCGCTGATCTCTTCACTCACCCTCGCTATATGAACGGCGCAGCTGCCAACCCTGATGCGCACGTGTTTGCCTACGCGTGTGCGCAGGTGAAGCGCAGCCTGGAGGCAGCAAAACGGCTGGGAGCGGAGAACTTTGTATTCTTCCACCCTCGTGACGGCTACCAGAGCCTGTTGCAGCGACAGGTGTTCCGGGACATGTCCCACCTGGCTCAGCTGTACCGCATGGCCGCACAGTACAAGGACAAGATCGGCTACAAGGGTCAGCTGCTGATCCAGCCCAAGCCAGCAGACCCGCGACGCCACCAGTACGAGAGCGACGCCGCAGCCACCATGCATCTCCTACGTCACTTTGGTCTGGACAAACAGTACAAGTTGTACATCAAACCCGCCTTCTCCCGCCTCATGGGTCGCCCCTACCATCATGATGTCTACATGGCTGCTGCCTTCAACATGCTCGGATCCGTTGACGCTTCCGACAGCTACCCTGAGGTCCACTCCACCTCTGACATCTGTGCGTATGACGTGCGTGACGCAACTTACGTCGTGAAGTGCATATTGGAGCAGGTTGGTCCATTATTATGCATTACATTACTTTATAAAGTACTCGTACATTACACTGTTCAACACAACACAGTTACCCCCGAGGTCCACACCATCTCTGACATCTGCCCCTATAACGTGCGTGACGCAACTTAGTCACGAAGTGCAGTTTGGAGCAGGCTGGTTATTTATTACACATTATGTAGTGTTATGTATATTACAATACTGCACACACACACACACAAACGCTGAAGCCACCGCGTGACGTCTGAGCCAACAGCAGGTGGCCTAATGTCGTGAGCACTATATACAAGTGGACTAACACACAACTAATTAGAACTTAGACGTCTTTGCGTACCATGTGTGTGATACAACCAAAGTCATGAAGTCCGGGGAGCATATCAGTTATTATTCTGAGAAGTTACGACAGAGAATTTATTATAAGCTGAGTAAGTCATCATCATCATCAGCATTTTGTTCCACTGCCAACAGAGTGGGATGCAGCAAGGTGGACTGACACTGGGAGGTCGTGTGAGGCGT
Source organism: Birgus latro (assembly GCA_018397915.1). Classification (NCBI taxonomy): domain Eukaryota; kingdom Metazoa; phylum Arthropoda; class Malacostraca; order Decapoda; family Coenobitidae; genus Birgus; species Birgus latro. The sequence continues at coordinate 46,328 of JAGKTI010001648.1, read as the reverse complement.
GAATCAGTAGAGCCGCGAGACCTCTTCCACGGGCACATTCTGGCCATGGACACTTTCGCTAGGGCTCTCAAGAACGCTGCCCGTATAATCGCTGACGGCTGCTTCACTCGCAGTGTTCAGCAGGTGAGTCATCAATGGTTCTGTCATTGCTGTTCCTTGAACTACTACTTCACTCAACATTCAGTGTGCTGTCATAGTTTGACTTCTTATCTGTTCAGATGTTTCATTTTTAGTCATGGCCATACCTTGTGAAAACCATGATTTCACGAAATTCTGGGGTCATCTAATGGGACATTTTTAAGGTTCGGAAGTAAAAGAATTGCTTGTCATTAATCTTCGTTCCTAAATCCTCAGAACAGTACTCCATATTTACAAATATCATAACCTACAATGTTGAGGATTCAGTTTGCTGACTACAGTAGGAACAGATAATCTGGCAACACAGCCTTAGGTTCATGGCATGATATTTGAGGACCAAATCCTGTTCCCGGGAAGGAAAATACATTTATCTGTAAATTACTCTGGTTCCACACTTATAGAGAAGTTTTTCAAGTGCTGGTGTTAGAATAAGGGCTGCTCAATTTGGTTTTAGTGCGTATGGGTAATTCTTGCCAACGGGGATGGGAAGAAAGACTCAAGACAACTTTACCTAACCCATTTCATACAAAGATCTCCCAAGCCAAATAAAATCACTTAATGGTGGCAAAAACAGATTATAAAGAAAGTGCAATACTGTATTTGTGTCCAGAAGTTAGTCAAAGGGCCCTGATCTCGACTGATTCTTAAAATTTATTTATTCATCCTCGCTTGCCCTTCAACACCTTCCACAAAGTTGGGTCCAAATCAGATCAAAAGTGTTTCAGTTAACATTGCCTATGACCTACTCTCAAAATCGAATCACCTCATTTTTGGCTGATGTTAAAACCCTTCTGCTAGATTTGATCAGAATCAGATCGTGCTTAAGTTACAGTAACCTTTGATTGCTGTCACCTTGATATTTGATTGATTGTTATCAAATGGAATGAGGCAACCTTTGACTTTGTCTGTGTCCTTGATATTTGACTGACTGTTCTCAAATTGGGATTATAGAGCAAACTTTGACTTTGTTGTGACCTTTATATTTGATTGTTCTTAGAATGGAATTATATGGCAAACTTTGACTTTGCTCTGACCTTGATAGTGGACTGATTTTTCTCAAAATGAAATAATAGGGCAGCCTTTGACTTTGCAACCCTAATATTTGACTGATTTTTCTCAAAATGGAATTACTTCATCCCATTCATGGGGCCTGCCTCTTGCTGCTCTAGAAAACTTCAGTACTTTATGAATAAAGATTATAAGAGAATATTCATACAGTAATAATCAAACATAGCAAAAGTGTGCACTGTCATTCTATGGGTGACAGTTCAACGCAGAAGCCCAAAGCAGTTGCAAATTTCAGTCAGCCTAAAAGATTTCTATAACAACACCATAGTTGGCCATAATAGTTTTCTGTAATGGCTGCCAGGCAACCCTTTGGGATCAAACATCTATCCACCTTCTCCACCTGGAAAGAGACTGCATCTTGCCCTCTCTGTAGAGTGGGGAAAAAAGTCTTCTCTTCAGTCAACAGATTACAGAATCAGATGGATTTTACATCTAGACATCTTCAGTAAACAGATTACACTATTTGATGGAGTTTACGTCCAAACATCTCCATCAATTTTCCATTTCTCTTTCAGCGCTATGCCTCCTACAAGTCAGGGATTGGCGAGCGCATTGAGAAAGGAGCAGCGTCCTTTGAAGAGTGTGAGGACTACATCCGGAAGTGTGGTGAACCTCAGCACCACTCCAGCCGCCATGAACACTACCACAACATGTTCAACTACTATGTCTATCAGCCACGACAGTAGAGGGTTTTCCTCCACCTCATACAACCACTAGAAAATACTTACATCACCACTCAGGTCTAGCTACTACTACCCATATGACCCCTCCAAATTACTACTTACACTATCACTTGTCTATCTACCACTTATCATATGACTACTAGAAACTAGGTATACAATCATTTGTCTGCCTTCTTTTTTTATAAAATTCTTGGATAACAGCTACACTGCCACTACCTGCTACTTCCCACACTTCATGACTCTTGGAAGCTAGAGTGCCTTATTACCACTTAGCTCCACCAACCGAAATAGCCAATCATTCTATCACATTACAACCAACAAGTCTGCCTCAAATTCTTATATCTAGTTACTATAGTTTTTATTGTCATGCATCTAATACTTGCGTATAAAAAGATCCCTCACTTTCCTTATACCTTCTTCAGGAGAGACAGTGGTAAAGCTCTGAAAAGCCATTAACTCCTCTAAAAATCCAGTACTTGCTTGCTGATGCCTGTCAGCTGAAGTTACCTCCTTTCAGTGTTGTACAAAACAAAAGCTATTAACTTTTACCACACTCACACAATGTTAATCTGTACTAAATAACACCTGTTTTTACTTCCATGACATAAAAAATATTTAACAGCCTACAACATGAACTTGAGACACCACATGCAGGAACTGTGCTCAGGCCATGTGGATCAGAAGCAGAGACATCAACACCCCACTATAATGACTTTGCACCCCACACAGCCTAACCTCAGATGCTGGGTTCATGTTTCGTTCATTTGCTGTGGCTGTTAGGATGAACCTCTGAGGCATATTCAACTGCCAGAACTTCAGTTCTTGGCTAAATGATGGTGATATGTTCCACCATTTAACTTCCTCCAACCAAACTAACTTCAACACAAGGATTAGAAGCCATGCTAAAAACCCTCTTCCATTTTTCCATCACTCTACCCTTTATAATCTTGACCCAAGCCAGTCACCATAACCACAAACAACCATAATCAGTCACTATTACAAAAACAAAACCATAAATTTCAAACAATTTTGCTGCTGCTGACCACTCCTGAACATACCTAACAACTGTATGTCATTACCATCAACAGATCATCACAAGTTAAAACAAAAAACTAACATAAGTCCTGCCATAAACTGTTAAAACCTTACTATTCATTTATATACCTTAAACACCTTGTAACAATCATCCATTCAAGTTGCACTGGTATATAAACAGAACCATAGCACCCTTTCAAAATAAAACAGAACACGAAAGCTTATACCAACCAAGGTCTCAGGTAATTTAAAACTCACTTTGTATCACTGTCAGAGTACATGCCAAACACCAGCAAAACCAAGCCAAATATGGATATGGTTTTGCACCCTACCCCACTTCACCTCACATCTCCCTGGAGTAGTGGAGATTGAGGTTGAGGTGATAGGTGTGGATGTGGGTGACAAGGTGTGATCTGGTGGCTTGTGTGGATGTGCTGAAGTAATGACTGGTGAAGCAAATAAACCACTGTCCACTCAACATCCACCTCCCGCCAAGGCTACACCAAAGGTAAAAGGCCAGAGAATAGAAGTTCAAGATGGTAACAGGACACCACTTTGAATAACCTACCAACTGCATAAATGGATTATTAACCACAGTCTTTCCACCTATTCTTCCTACAAGCATTTTTAAAATACTAAAGAACTGTAAATGTCAGTATAGAAGACCAAAAAATATGACATTGTTACCAGCAATAATTCAAAGATTTCATAAAATACTGTAATATCTTCTAACATCAATAGGCTATAGTCAAAAACATCATAGCCTACATGTATAAATACTACTAATTTACATCAAGCTGTTTAGAAAATGAACATGGCAGAAAAATATCAGCATACAACAGAAAGCACCATATGTTTTTTCTTATATTTCTGGCCAGTAAAGCAACACTCCTCTCAGACACCAGTTGGTTGATCTTGATTAATCAGTGGTTCAGATGCAAATAAAAACTGGAAAAAAATGATTGGGTATTTTTAACCAATTATAGATATGAAAAGTCTTTGTATATCTATCTATCTGTCTATAGCCAGAAGCCATAATCTCATATGGGGTGGTTGTTTGACTTTGAGTTAGTTGTTTTACAGGGAGGGTCACTAACCCTCTGCCAACCCACTTGTTGAAATGTAAGGAACACGTATGGGTTGGTCATATAGGTACCACCATGCACTGTAAATTGTTTCCTGGCTTACAGGAAACCATTAGGCTTGCCACTCAATGTAAAGCTACCTAAAAAGGAAAGAATAGTAATAAAAATTGACAAGAAAGATGACAGAAATAGGAAGAGAGGAGGGTAGAGACAAAAAAAGAATGATAAAGGTGAAGGAAGAAGTAGGTAACACTACATCAAGTGAGTGGATGATGATTGCCACCACCTACCACCATATAGTTGACATATTGTACAGTGAAGTACAGTACAGTTTTACTTCATATATCACTGAACTGGTAGGCTACTGGAAACACCTAAGAACCATAATAACTATTCTAACTAGTCTACAACATGCTACAAAATTAATGTACAGTGTAATCTTTCGAGGAGTGATACCCTGGAAAGATTTAATTCGAGGCATAAACCTTTTGGAAAAGATAATGAAGGTAATGAGGAGAGTCCTGGAAGGTATGATAAGGGAAAGAGAGAATACTGATCAGGTGCAGTTTGGGTTTATGCCAGGCAGAGACCACTGATGCCATATTCATTGTCTGACAGCTTTAAGAAAAATATACAGGAAAGAAAAGGGAGCTGTATTTTATTTTGTTGATTTGGAGGCTTTTGACAGTCCCTAGGGAAGTGGTGAAGTGACCAATGAGAAAACTTTGGTGAAGTGACCAATGAGAAAACTTTGAAGTGACCAATGAGAAAACTTGGAATCAAGCAGTGGCTGGTTAGAGTGGTTACGTTTATTCATGTGGGTGCGTGCACCCAGGTGAAAGTGAATGGAAAATTTGAATGATGAGTTTTCCACGAACGTTGGCATACATCAGGGGTCAGTCTTGGACCCCTTATTGTTTGTCATGGTGTTGGAAGCTCTTTCACATGACTTCAGAAATGGACTCCCATGGGAGATGTATGCTGATGACTTGGTGTTGACTGCAGAGAATGAAAGGGACATGGGGAAAAGCTCTAGGAAGTGGAGAGACAAAATGGGACACAAAGGTTTGAGAGTATATGAAAATAAAACAAGTGATGACATCTAGGGCTGGTGGTGGTACTATCAAAGCAGAGGGAGTGTGGTCATATGCAGTTTGCCATAAGAATGTGAGCAGTAGCTCCATCTTGTGCAATGTTTGTGATAAGTGGGTGCACAAGAGATGTAATGGTATTAAAGGAAGGCCGCAAAGTAAAGCTGATTTTATATGTGCGTTGTGTCGGGAAGAGCATGTAGAGATTGTTGGGTGTGGAAGGAGTGGTCTTGGTGGAGAGTTTCCTGAGTGTATGGAGGAGTTTTGTTATTTGGGGAACATGGTAGGGCTGGAGCTAGTTCTGTGGCTAGGGTAAGGAGTGGTTGGAGGAGGTTCATGGAGCAGTTACCTCTCCTAACATTTGAGGGCTCTCCCTCTGTGCTATGGAATCTTTTTATGTGGCATGTGTCAGGAGTGTACTGCTTTATGGCAGTGAGATCTGGGTAGCTGGGAAGAGGATACTCATACACTCAAACGTACAGATGTGACAATGATTAGATGGATGTGCAGTACGTCCTTGAACGCGATGTGCAATATGTCCTTGAATGCGGAGCTTTGGGGGGCTAGGAGTGTGATTGAAGAGTTAAGAGGAAAGATGGGACTTGAATGCATTGGTGTTGTGATGAGGAGGAGTAGACTGAGATGGCCTGGGCATGTTGAGAGGATGGAGGATGACAATTGGGTGTGGAGGGTGAGAAGTTTAAGTGTTGGAGACAGGGTTGTAAGGGACAGACCAAAAAAGACCTGGGATGAGGTCACAGTGTGATCTCAGGAATAAGGGACCGAATAGGGCAGCTGCCAGAGATCAAGCAGAGTGAACAGACGCCATTAGGTAACCAAGACCGAAGCATGCAAGCATGTTGGAGCCTTTATAAACAATATAATACGACAAACAGTACGACACAATACAGATTATTAGATTATTACTGTACTACTCTTTACAGATATGCTTTGTATACTGTACTTCTATCATTCTTCTAATACCAAGCTTAAAAAGGAGCGCCAAGCCCTTGGTATATGTGTCTCTGTGCATACGTATCCACGCATTCTGATACCATGTCATTTTTTTAGCTTCAACCTTCATACTTTACTTTTATACATACTCATTTATCATATCCATCCAATTTCTTGGTAGACAGTCTACCACACTTCCTCCCACCTTTAAACTCACTCAAATACATCTGTTTAACCACCTTATCTATATCCAGTCTCTAATTATGACCAAAATGTCTAAATATCCTCATCTACTCTTTTATCATTACATTATAATTATGATGATGAACATCATCATCCTGAGGATAGGGTGAGGTAAGATCCAGAAAACATGGAAAGAGAAAGCTCAAAGTGGCAAAAATATTAACGCAATGGCCAGCAAAACTGGCCAGACATTCATTCACACATCGTTCAGGCCCTTGGAATCCTGATCCCACCTCATTAACAAGAAGCCAAATGAATAATAATTAACAAATAACTCATGCGAAAGATGGCTGGATATGATGACTCAAGGATGTACTGCCCCAAGAGTGAAAGTATGACTGCAAGCAGAACCACAATCCTTTACCAAAATCTACAGTAGTTTGATTCAGTTTTGGTAATTTGGTTTGACTTCTTTCCCCCAATTTAGGTCTAGTCCAGTTCCAGTAGCTAAAATTATGCTGGTTTTGGTCTGGTACTGTAAGCTTATTCTTGAAAAACTGGATCCAGTAATCCATTCTGGTAAGTTAATTTTGGCAGAATGTGGTCAAATTCTGGCTTGGTGGGGGAACTAAAATAAGTAAAAATGATGACTGACATACCAGAAAAATTGAGAAATTCCCTCCAGATTCAGGTCTCATACAGCACAC
>JAGKTI010001648.1:0-29613 GCA_018397915.1 Birgus latro | reverse complement strand
GATATTGGAGGGATTACTGTATACACTCCTTGAGAGCTCTGTGGGAAAGCCCGATCTCGGCCATGGCCTTCCTTAGGGACTCGGGGCTGTTCGGCCAGACTTCCTAGGGAACAAATACTACTACTACTACTACTACCATCCCATGGATATAAACCTTCACTGGCTCAATCCCACTGGAGTGCCGTAATTACTCACTAAACCACCAGCCGCCATAAATTTGGTTATATGGTAACCACCCAGCATAATAAATGGTTTCCTGGTGTACAGGAAACCATTTGACTTGTCACTCAGTGTAAAGTCACCCACAGGCAGAAGGAAGAGAAAAGAATGAAGGAAAGAAAGACAGAAGAGGAAGTGTAAAGTTACTCGTAGGCAGAAGGACGAGGAAAGAATGATGGAAAGAAAGACAGAAGAGGATGGCAGGAAAGACGGATGGAGAGGAAAGGGCAGACACCCGAGAGCAGCACTAAATCAAGTGAGTGGATGGTGAGTGCCCCATTAATATACACTATAACAGAAACCTTTATCTACATTTAAAAATCAATCCATTCTCAATTATCATGCATAAAATATGTTCATACTCTAGTAATTACAGGCACAAATATCATGTCACCGGGCATAATTAAGAAAGAAAAAATTGTAGAGGGAAAAAAAAAGGTGAAGATAGAAGTGGGCAGCACTACATCAAGTGAGTGGATGATGGCTGCCACTACCTAATTTCTACAGTGATGTACAGTATCTCTTGTGGTGGTTGAAATATACAATAACTGAAACCTTCATCTAAATTTAAAAATAATATATCGTTCCATTTTCATTTATCACGTACAAAATCTGTTCATACTCTACATGGCCTAATTACAGGCACAAATATCTATGTCACTGGGCATTATTAAGGAAGAAAAAAATTGTAGAGGAAAAAACTATGATACTAAATCCTAAGTTTATGAACCACAGCAGACTCTGAATGCATTTCCATAATTTATGGTTGCCAGCTCAATCTCTCCTCTCATGGCAAATATCTACTACTGTACTATTAAATCAATCAAAATGACACCACGTGCCATTCTAGGAAACCTTCGCACTGGGACCGGCTGTGGTACAGCTGAGGTTCTTAGTGGGCTGGAAGTTTAACGAGGTGCCAAAAGTAGCTAACTGCTTCCTAGCTGATGCTGGAAAGTGTTAAAAAAGGAAGGAAAAAAAATCATATTCAGTAGTGTGAATCAAAGCTTGGACTTTAACTCTCATGTATTTACTTGTTGAGTTTCCTGCTTAATGATATGTGTGTACAGACAGTTGCCATATATGCAGCCACATTTCATTCTTATCATTATACCTTCCAGGGAAATGGTAGTCAGCCACCCAGCAACAAACTAAAATATATTAATAGGCGATACCAACCCACCTCAGCACACTGCTCTATGGTAGCTGGACCCACTCCGCCATCCACTTCAATGTCCATCTCAGGGAAGGTCTGGCGAAGAAGCTTCACTTTGCTCATCATGTCTGCCATAAATTTCTGTCCCCCAAATCCTGGCTCCACAGTCATCACAAGGATCATGTCAGCTGCATCGGCATATGGTATGACAGTCTCCACTGGGGTACCAGGCTTTATACCGATACCTACCTGAGAGGAATGGAAAGGAGAGAGATATCAGGGACACAGACCTGATGGAAGAGGATGCAGAGGGCAGAGGGAGGTGGTAACAAGCCATCAGGGCATATGGCTTCTAATGTTGGAAAGACAGTGTAAAAGAAGAACCCGCTGGGGAAACAGGGTTAATTCAATGTCTACAAATGCGTGTGGTGTGCGGCCTTGAACTTCAAAGGCCTAACTGATGAGTAGTATACCGTATATCAGTGGGGTTATTAAACAAAGAGGGGAGGGTTGGTAATGAACAGTGAAGGGCAGTGTATAAAAAATCTGTTGATGTGCTACTGTCTTGTGCAGATTTTTGTGAACTTTTGTAAGTAATTATAAATGCTGACAAGAGTAAGCGATGGCTGTTGAGAAAGACAGTGATTCTCAGTCTGATATACAGGAATATGATGAGGAGAACAACATAAACCAGTGGAAGGGTTACAGTATTCTGATGTAATTTTTTTTAAAAGAGGGAGGGGGCGAACTGCAAAGGGGAAGCTTCAAGATGAGTGACCAGTGCTATGAAAGCCTTGATAGGAACCAAAGACTAAGTAAAAAGGCAGGAAAAGGACTGAATGAAGTCTGTTAGTGTTTGCATCAACATTGCATAGGTGTGACTTTGATATGGCATGAATTAAAGACGGAAGTAGTCGATGTAAAATCATCAAACATATGGGCTCTGCAGGATTAACATGACAGAATTCAAAAGAGATTTATGAATTATGAAAGGTACTGTAAGATATCAAGTTCAGAAAAAAAACAAAAAACAGCCTGAGTGGTTACATGGTCTAATAGAAAAAATAGATATGAATAGGGTGATGATAAGAGTATGTGTGAAGTATGTTTGAAAGTGAGACAAGGTGTGGAATACCAAGGGGATAATGGCTAGATAAGTATAAAAGGGGACAAATCATGAATACATGATGGTGGGGTGAGGTAGAGTCCTAACAGCAAAGAAATTAGAAATATATGGTAAGAAAAAAAATAGATATGAATAGGGTGATGACGTGAGTATATGTGAAGTGTTTTTGAAAGAGTGACAAAGTGTGGAATACCAAGAAGATGGATAGATAAGTATGGAAGGGGGAAAATCAAGAGTACATTCAGCATCCTTTTTCCCATGCAATGATGGGGTGAGGTAAGGTCCTGAAAGCAAGAAAAAAATTAAAAATATGATAAAGAGGGAGAGCTAATCAACAGTATGTCTGTCAAAATAGGTCACACACTCATGCACTCATCATTTATGACCCTGGAATCCCGAGTCCTCCTCACAAGCATAACCATTTACACATATGCACTTCATATTACCTATAAGCTAGAGTCAATCTGATGACTACCAAGTTACAAAAGGGGTGATAATTATTCAAAGGATAGAAATGAATGAAACACGTATAGAAATGCATTAAACATGGATTGCACCCCATTTTTATTAAGCTGGTAAACAACAAACTGGCTATGCTCCACTGATTTTTGCTGAGCACACTAAAGATAAAAAGAGCTGATGGTTCTAGACTGAGGTGAAGCCATAATTTCGACTACGGTATTTCAATGACAAATATAAGACTGTGTGGCACACTTCCTTAGCCACTCTAAAAGGCTAGGATTACTGATCCTCTCACAGTGTTACAATGATTCATGACAAGCTGCTTCTAAGCTGGGCTAATAACCTTGGTGGCAACTGACCTTCATGCCAGCATCCCTAATCTTGCGGGACAGTTCTGTGGGGTTGTCTGTGGCCTCTATGTGGAAGGTGTACTGGTCAGCCCCAGCATCAGCCATTGGTTCAACCCACTGACAATATTAATAATAATAATAATAATAATAATAATAATAATAATAACAATAATAATAATAATAATCATCATCATCATCACCATCCAGACCTCATTTCCCACCCTAGGGCAGGGTGTGGAGCAGCAGTGTCCAGACAGCCCAAGTTTGCCCAATCCAATGGGCCACGTTTCCATTCACTCATCATTCAAGCTCCCGGAATCCTGGCTCTATCTGATATGCAAAAAACTTTCACCACATTCTGTAGCTTCACGTAAACGTATCCGATACAGTCGTTCTGAACGCTGTCATGTTAAAGAGGGGCACACTGTAAATAGTGCTACTCCAATAAACTCCTTAAAACAACTACACTGGGACTTTATAATCACACCAATGTGACGATGGTATAAATCCCTGATCATCCACTTCTTCTCACAACATTCATCTGATCTCTTGTCAGTCCCCCAGCCCCACAGACTTCCATACCTCTCTTCGTCAGATACTCATCCACCATATCCCTCCACCTTCTTCTTGGCCTACCTCACCTCCTCCCTCCTTCAAATTCACTCAGATATTCCTTTTTCACCAGTCTATTGTTATCCATTCTCTCCACATGATCATACTATCTCAGTACACTGTCTTCAATTCTGGTGTCCACAGACTTCCTCACTCCACAACTTTCACGAATCACATTATTCCATGTCTTATCCACTCTCTGTACTCCACATACATTCCTCAGCAGTCCCCTCTCCACTGCTTTCACTCCTGACTTTCATTTTCATGCCATACCACAGTCTCACATCCATATGTTAAAGCTGGAACTAACATTCCTTCATGTAAGTCTCATGTAGCTGCAACACTCAAGCCTCTGTTTCTTATCAAGGCCTTCATAGCTCCAGCTACCTTCCTTCCTTGTGTCACTCTATTTTCCACTTCTTTTACACACTTTCCTCTCTTTTCTATCACTGTACCCAGGTATCTGAACTCTCTCACCAATTCCAGTCTCTCTCCATTCACAATAACATCACACTGGAAGTCACCTTCTCTCTCAATTATCATCACTTTACTCTTTTCTACATTTACTCTCAAGGCATGACATTCACAGACATCTACAAAATTCTGCACTAGTCTACCAAGCTCTTGTCGGTATTTGCAAGTAGTGCTGCACCATCAGCATGCAACAATTTTTGAGATATTCCATCCATCACCACTCACACCATCTCTCCATTACTCGTGTTTTTACTTTTCTCATCGCCCCATCCATCTATATGCTGAGCAACCATGGGGACATCACACAACCTTGTCACACACCCACACTGATTGTGAACCCATTCACTTAGATGCCCATTACCCTTACACATGCCTCACTACCATCATAAAAACTCTTGACGGCACCTAGCAGCTTACCATCTACACTGTACATGTGCAAAACCCTCCACAATCCTTTTCTGTCTACTTTGTCATATGCTTTTTCCAGATCAATAAATGCCATCAACACCTTATAAAGAATCCTTCTCAGAAGCCTTCTCCACTATCTGTCTCACTGCAAATATTTGATTAACACATCCTCTGACACTTCTAAAACCACCCTGTTCATCACTCACTAGGATTTCTGATATCTCTCTTACTTTCTCTATAATAATTCTTCCATATACCTTCCCTACAACACTCAATAAATTTATGCCACAACAATTCTTGCACTCACTTCGCTCACCTTTTATTTTTGTACAGGGGTACAATCACAGCCTTTTTCCACTCTACTGGCACAGTTTCACTCATCCATGCCTTCTTATATATTTCCAACAAGCACTTCATTCTGCTCTCTCCACTACACTTAATTTATCTCTGCATACATGCAGATAAAACAAAAGTGATGATATCTAGGGTTGGTGGCGGTACAATCAGAGAAGAGGGAGAGTGGCCATGTGCAGTTTGCCACAAGGGTGTGGGAAGCAATTCCATCTTGTGTAATGTTTGTGATAAGTGGGTGCACAAGAGATGTAGTGGTATTAGAGGTAGACTGCGAGATGATGCTGATTTCATGTGTGCGGAATGTCGGGGAGAGCAGGTGGAGATTGTTAGGCGTGAGAGGGTTGAACTTGCAGGTGAGTCTCTTGAGTGTGTGGAGGAGTTTCATTATTTGGGAGACATGTTAGGTGCCGGAGGTGGGGCTGGAGTTAGCTAGGTTGCTAAGGTGAGAAGTGGTTGGAAGAAGTTCAGGGAGCTGTTGCCTCTCCTGACATTGAGAGGACTCTCCTTACGTGCTAAGGGGTCTTTGTATGCAGCATGTGTTAGGAGTGTGATGCTGTTTGGTAGTGAGACCTGGGCAGTAAAGGAAGAGGATATTCGCAGGTTTAAATGTACAGAAATGACAACGATTAGGTGGATGTGCAGTGCGTCCCTGCGTGCAAGGCCTGGGGGGGCTGGGTTTACGATGGAAGAGTTGAGAGGTAGGATGGGACTGGAGTGTATTGGTGTTGTGATGAGGAGATGTAGGCTGAGGTGGTTTGGACATGTGGAGAGGATGGGGGATGATAATTGGGTACAGAGAGTGAGAGGTGTTAATATTGGGGGAGGGGTTGGGAGGGGAAGACCGAGAAAGACATGGGACGAGGTCATTCAGTGTGACTTAAGGGTTAAGGGACTGAACAGGGAGGCTGCCAGGGATCGAGCAGCGTGGAAAGCCGCCATTAGGTGACCAAAGCAAGCATGTTGGAGCCTTCAAAAACGAAAACGAAAACGAAAACGAAAACGAACATTGCATCAACTCCAGCTGCTTTCCCATTTTTCAGCCACTTCACAGCATTCTTCACCTGTGCGAGCATCATGTTTCCTGGCACTGCATTCCTTCTCTGCACACCCCCAAAAACAATTGTGTTTACAGTCCCTCTGCTCTCTCCATTCCCATTCATCAGACTTTCGAAATATTCTTTCCATCTGGATATTTCATCCCCGTGGGTTAATAATCTACCACTTACATCCTTCACACTTTCACACTTCTTTCCACTGTCACTTCTACATTTCCACACCTCTTTCCAGAATAACTTCCTATTTTCAGAGCAATTAATTTGTTTTAATTTTTCTTCCTAGATCATCATTTACCTCCCTTTTCCTTTTCATGAGTTTCTTTACATGATTCTTCCTCTCACTATATTCAGTTCTTATTTCAAATGAACCTCTGTCCTGCAACCACTCTAGCCACTTTTTCCTCCTTTCCTCCACTGTTCTCCTCCCGTACTAAGGGCCTGTATTCATTTGCCATTTTTTTGATTCTCAGCTTCTCGGCTTTCAGTCTCTCTCCCTGACTGCTCCTCTCTCTCCTGGTCCACCTCACTCCTCTCAGCTTGATCTTACATACCACAATCATATGATCTGACAAACCCCAACAATGTCCTCTCACGGCCCTCATATCAGCAACACTTCCCAGCATCGATTTCTCTATGAGGACGTAATCAATTAGGCTCCTTTCGACATTACCATCATTCCCTCTATACCATGTATATTTATGTGCATCTTTGTGTTTGAAATAAGAATTACAAATGCACAACCTCCTTTCCTGACATATGTCCCTCAGTCGCTTCCCATTATCATTCTCTCCTGGTACTCCATTACAACCCATTATATCATTCATGGGACCAGTGCCTACTCTTCCATTCATATCACCCATTCCAATCACTTCATAACTCTTGACATTTCTCTCATTGCTTCATCCAGCTCATCCCAAAAGCTGTCTTTCTCTGTCTCGATCCTGTCATCACACGATGCATACGTTACATCACTGCCACTTTCACATTCTCAAACTTAAACTTTACATACATACATCTCTAACTGACACATCTGTAATCTCTCATTCCACTCTGCCACACTTCATTCATTAACAAAGCAACTCTTTCCACACACCTTCCTTGCCCATTCATGCCCGACTTTACACATTTCACACCCTCCCACTCCACTTCACACCCTTTCATCTTTGTTTCACACAATACTATCGTGGCATATCTTGCACTCTTGAACACATTCACTACTTCCTCCCTCTTGCTCTCCTCATTCACACCTCTCACTTTCCACATGGCCACACAAATCTGCCCATTTGGTTGGGGCCTTGGGATGGTATTGGGCTCTTGAAGGCTCTCTGAAACGTCTGCCATGATTCAGTGATTTTAGATAAGAGAATCTGGGGGACACGTAACCCGGCCAAAAACCCCGGTTATATGGTTGCCACCCAGTGTAGTACATGGTTTCTTGGGTACGGGAAACCATTTGGCTTGTCACTCAGTGTAGAGACCATACGGGATCTCTACACTGAGTGGATGATGGGCACCCCCACCTACCACCATTATACAAAATATTTACCTCTTCTTCTTCTGTGGCCACAATAATAATACAGTGTAAGAGCAACAACAATAAGACTGAGCCTGTTCTGGTTTATATCCAAGGAGCGGTTTGGGTTTATTGCTCACATAATTTTACTCACGGATGTGTGAGGCTGGTCACTCTCATCTTAAATGTCAGGACTGACTTGCCTAGCCCCAGGCTCCTACGCTCCTCATGGGGCAACACAGGATTAGACGATGATGATGATGATAATGACGATAAGAATAAGAATACAGCATAATAATAACCTATCTATCTAACAACTGCCAGACACCTTAATCCCATAAAGAGGAGGAGGAGAAGGAGGAGGATACAGTGTAGTAATAATAATAATTATTATTATTATTAATAATGAATATGAAAACTGTATTGGTAAAAAGGTAATGTGGTAAACTCTTTGACTTGGACTTTATATTTAATGTAGTGACTGATATAAGTGATATTTTGAAACATGACTGAAATAAATGTTATTTTGAAACCTGACTGAAATAAGTGATATTTTGAAACCTGATGAAAATAAGTGGTACTTTGAAACCTGATTAAAATAAGTGATACTATATTTTGAAACCTGATTGAAATAAGAGATATTTTGAAACCTGACTGATATAAGTGATATTTTGAAACCTGACTGAAGTAAGTCATACTTTGAAACCTGATTGAAATAAGCGATATTTTCTGCCCTACGGTGGGAAAGGAGGTCCGGATGATGATGATCATTGAAACCTCACTGAAATAGGTGATATTCTGAAACCTCACTGAAATAAGTGATACAGTAAACTCTTTTGTATCCACTGCTGCAAAACCCAGCACGCATCACTATCCATCACAGCAAATGAAGTCCACAGGAAACCCACGAGAAGCCTCAAAACTCAAAACCCGCACTGTTCAGTGGGAGTCCCACCATCCAAATACGTACAGTATGACCTCACTATAACGGACTAATTGGGGCCCAAGCCAGTCCGAAAAATGCGAAATTCCGATAAAAGTGACATCCAGACTTACCCCTGCTAATCCGGACTTTTTCCGATATATCAGACATTAGTCCGCATTGCATCAGTGGTTTTCACCACCATTGCAGTATTGTACTGTGTTATACCTTCACTACATTAATCAAATGGTATAATAATACTGTACTGTGCACTGAAAAACATGTCTTTTACTTGTCTTATTGTGGTGAACATAGCTGAAGTAGTCAGGCAGTCTGGACTGCTTTCTGGCTTTATCGGACTTTTTCCAATATATAGGAGTTTAGTCCGGTAGCTCCTCGAGTCCGATAAAAGCGAATTCCGGTCTATTGAAGTCCGTTATATCGAGGTTTTACTGTACTGTCATAAGTCTTGTCACCAAAACACTGCTTTTGATGTTGCCAAATTCTTTCTAATTTGCTGGGGTTGTAGGTGGGGGCACTCACCATCCACTCACTCGATGTAGTGCTGCTCCTGGATGTCTGCCCTTTCCTCTCCTCCATCCTTCTTTCCTTCCATCCTCTTCTGTCTTTCCTTCCTTCATTATATCCTTGTCCTTCTGCCTGTGGGTGACTTTACACTCCCTCTTCTGTCTTTCTTCCCTTCATTCTTTCCTTCTCCTTCTGCCTGTGGGTGACTCTACACTGAGTGACAAGCCAAATGGTTTCCTGTACAGCAGGAAACCATTTACTAAACTGGGTGGTAACCATAGAACCAAATTTTGGTGCCTGGTGGTTTAGTGGGTAATTACGGCGCTCCAATTGGACTGAGCCGGTGAAGGTCTATATCCTAGGAGTGGTTGAGGTTTATTGCTCACATAATGCCATTCAGGGATGAGTGAGGCTGGTCACTCTCATCTTAAATGTCAGGACCAACTTGCCTAGCCCCGGGCTCATATGCTCCTCATGGGGCAACGTAGGATTGGATGATGAATGAATGAATGATGTCCCATCTTCAGTTTTCTTCTCATGTTCAGTATCAAGTATGTACAGTATATCCCTCCTCTTCAATACATTTCATACTCTTATTTTTTGGTGCATCGTCCCAAAATGGATGACAATGTGTCGTCACACCCCCATTCCCTCAAGGCAGTCATTCTGCCTCTCCCTCCAGTCTCCAGTACTGTACATTTCCTGTGTGACCGATAGTGTTTGTCACATATTTTGTCATCCCTGTCCTTCTGTATATCGTACTGGCCTCATGTGGCATGGCACTATGGCACCTCAACCTGCTAAATGCACCAGGAGAGTGTATAATCTTTAACGAAAGGGATGGGCATTTTTAGTACTGGCAAAAATATGGCTTGTACTGACTCCACCATCCAACATTGATGCAAACTGCCTCATACTTTGGCAAACATTGCAACTGAAGTATTTTACCCCCTGATCCATTAAAAAAATAAATAAATAAAAAGAAATTAAATAAATAAATAAAGATTTCTCAACTCCACTACACATAAATATGGGAAACTGGGTTATGATAATTAAAATACAATACAGCCTTTAAAATTAACACCCACCACCACCATCATCATAATAATCATTATCCTTATAAACAACTCACTTTGGAAATTTCTGAACAGTACAACTGATATGTAAAGGCAAATCTGCACATACTTTTAGCATGTCAAGAATGTGGAGAGTACTGAGTCTCAAGGAAGATATAAGGCTGGTGAAGGCCCTGATACAAGGACATACAGCACTATACAAGATCATACATAAACACTGCAACATCACTACCAATGCTAAATATTTAAGCACAATTAAATCTACACACTAACACTGTCTCTCACCTCCTCTGGATTTGCCACCATCATATGCATGTCAAAGAATGCATCAGGTATCTTGGGCCGCAGACACTTGACCAAGGGGTGGCCAAATGTTAAGTTCGGGACAAAGTGGCCATCCATTACATCCAGGTGTAGATAGTCTGCACCGGAGGAGATCATCTGTGTGTGGAAGAGGGATAAGGTGAAGGGGTGTACAGTACGACAAAATGTACAGTAGCTATAGCAAAAAGGTAGTTTACTGTTGGAGACAAAAACATACATTCAGGGACAAAGTTCACCTAATGTTTCACTTTTTCTCACCGTCGATGTTGTTGTGCTACCCCACTGTCTACGTGACCAGATTGATCAATCATCCCAGCAGGGAACCGATGCTCCCATGTGGCTGACAGCACCTCAACACTGTGAGGTGCTGAATTAGTGTGGAGGTTTGGTTGCTGGGTGAATGCTGCATTAGGGTCTCCACCCAGTTAGCAGGGGCACCATAGTCGGTTCCACAACATCTCACTAAACTGGTTATCTGGTTACCATCCAGTAGTGTAAGTGGTTTCCTGGGTTACTGGAAACCATTTGGCTTGTCACTCACATAAAGCCACCACAAGTAGAAAGAAAAGTACTATCATAAATACGATAAAAAGGATGGGAGGGGGGGGGGGGGGAAAAGATACACATGAAGAATGAAGTAGACGACGCTATTTCAAGTGAGTGGATAATGGGTGCCCCCATTTACAACCTCTTCTCACAGTAAACGCAGTACATATTTTAGTATAATTCATGTACCTGTCTGCTTTTTGTTCACTTCTCAGACTCCATGCAGTACTTCCTTTCACTGCACAGTCAGTGATAGAAGTTTGCCTTCCATCCACTATGTCTACTTTAAACTAGAGGCATATTTATCACTTGCCTCCTTGATGCATTGTTTTCATTTTTGAAGGCTCCAACATGCTTGCATGCGTCGGCCTTGGTCACCTAATGGTGGCTCACCATGCTGTTCAATCTCTGGCAGCTTCCCTATATAGTCCCTTAACCCTGAGGTCACAGTCAATGACCTCATCCCAGGTCTTTTTCAGTCTGCCTCTAGCTTCCCTACCCCCAGTGTTAACACTTCTCACTCTGCACCCAATTATCATCCCCCATCCTCTCCATATGCCCTAACCATCTCAATCTACCTCTCCTCATCAAAACACCAGTACACTCCAGTCCCATCCTACCTCTCAACTCTTCCATCAAAGACCTAGCCATCCCCCCAGGCCTTGCACTCAAGGATGCACTGCAAATCCACCTAATCATTGCCATTTCTGTACATTTGAGCCTGCAAATATCCTCTTCCTTTACTACTCAGGACTTACTACCATACAGCATGAAACTCTTAACATATGCTGCATACAAAGATCCCTTAGCATGGAAGGAAAGCCCTCTCAATGTTAGGAGAGGCAACACCTCCCTGAACTTTTCCAACCACTACTCACTCTAGCCACAGAGCTACTCATAGCTCCTGCCCCACTTCCACCACATAACATGTCTCCCAAGCTAAAAAACTCTTCCATACACTCAAGAGACTCACCAGCAAGTTCAATCCTTTCATGCCTGGCAGTATCCAAATACTCTCCCCAACACACCGCACACAAGAAATCAGCATTATGTCGCATCTACCTCTAATACCACTACATCTCTTATGCACCCAATTATCAGTGCACAAGATGGAATTACTTCCCATGCCCTTGTGATGAATTGCACATGGCCACTCTCCCTCTTCTTTGACAGTACTGCCCCCAGCCCTTGGTACCATCATTTTTGTTTAATCTGCATTTACCCTTAAGTCCTTGTGCCCCATACCATCCCTCCACTCCCTAAATCTTTCCTACACCTCCCTTTCATTTTTTGCATTCAGCACCAAATAATCAGCATACAACATCTCCAATGGGAGTCCATTCCTGAAGTCAAGTGTCAGGGTTTCAAGTACCATGATACACAACAAGGGGCTCAAGACTGACCCCTGATGCACATCAACATTCATGGAAAACTCATTACTCAAATCTCCATTCACCTTTACCTGGGTGTGAGCACCCACATACATGGCCATATTGACCCTAACCAGCCACTCCTCAATCCCAAGCTTCCTGACTGTCCACTTCACCACCTCTTTAGGGACTCTGTCAAAGGCCTTCTCCAAAACAACAAAAACAAAGTACAGTTCCCTTTTCTTTCCTATATATTTTTCTTGAAGCTGTCAAACAATGAGTATGGCATCAGTGGTCCCTTTGCCTGGCATAAACCTAAACTGCATCTCACTGATATTCACTATATCTCTAATCACTCCTAGAACTCTCTCCATTACCTTCATTGTTTGGTCTAATAGCTTTATGCTTCTCTAATTTCTTCATTCCAGAGCATTACCCTTCCCCTTGTACACATTTACAAATACTGTACACTCTTCAGCCAATCATCCAGAACAACACACTCATATATAATTATATATATCATGTCAGTGACTAACTTCACTCCTATATCTCCTGACGCTTTCAACATTTCAGCAGTCAACCCAGAGACACCTGCTGCCTTCCCCACCTGCATCCTGACTATTGCCCTGCTCACAGCTGCAGTGTCAATCTAAGGCCAAGGGCCAAACACTGGATCTGCTGGCTCCAAACCTTCCCTGTCCCAGTCAAACTCCTCATTCAACAACCAACTGTAATACCCTCTTGATGCATCTTTAATATCCCCACTGTTCACCACTACACTTCCTTTGTCATTCTTTACACACTGCTCACCTATGACATCCCTATTCTCCCTCTTCATCTGATTTGCCACCTTAAAAATCATATTCTTCCTTTCCACATGATTTGGGTTATCAAGTGAAGTCTCTGTATGCAAGAAGTATGGTATAGGGGTGGATCAGCCAGAAAGATTGCTGGGAGGGATTGTTGCTATACGTTGTTTTGGCAGAGTAGGATTGATGGATACAGGGGTGTGGGTGTGTTGGTTAGGGAGAAATGGGTGGAATATGTCCTGAATGTTATGAGAGTAAGTGATAGGATAATATATTACATCTATCTATCTACTGTCAGACACCATAATCCCGTAAGGGGTGGCCATCTGACTTTGAGTCGGGGAGGGGCACTAACCCTCCACCAACCCACTTGTTGACACATAGGGAGCATGTATGGTTTGGTTATATGGTTACCACCTAGCGTTGTAAACGGTTTCTTGGCTTACAGGGAACCATTTGGCTTGTCGCTCAATGTAAAGCCACCTGTAAAGAAAGAAAAAAGAAGTGACATGAAAGATGGGAGAAAAACAAAGAGAGGAGGGCAGGCACAGAAAAAGAATGATAAAGGCTAAGGAAGAAGTAAGCAGCACTGCATCAAGTGAGTGGATGATGGTCACCACCACCTACCACTAATATATTAAATACAATACATATATATATAAATATATATATATTCAGTATATGGTATGGTCATGTGGAGAGAATGGATAACAATAGATGGTGAAAAAGGTATATCTGAGCGAATTTGAAGGAGGGAGGAGGCAAGGTAGACCAAGGAGAAAGTGGAGGAATATGGAGGATGAGTGTGTGAGGAAGAGAGGTTTGGAAGTTGGCGAGGCTAGTGGACTGACAAGAGATCGAGCTGATTGGATGAATATTGTGAGGAGAAGCGCATGATCGGGGATCTGGCACACCTTTTCAACATGACAGCGTCCCGATTGACTGTTGGATACACTGATGTGATGCTACAGAATGTGGTGAATGTTTTTTGGTGTATCAGATAAACCAGGATTCAGGGGGCTTGAATGCTGAATGAATGGAAGCGTGGCCCATTGGACTGGGCAAATTTGAGCTGTCTGGACATAGCTACTCCTCACCATGCCTTGGGGTGGGAAGGGAGGTCTGGATGATGATGATGATTCAGTATATATGAGTAATGAAAAATATTAAGCATCATTGCAGGAAGACTCACCAGCAGTGTAGACAGGGCCATGTTTAGGCATAAGCTAAACAAGCTACAAGCCTCACTGTCTGGAGGGGCCTCTCAGAATCAGATTTCTAAAAAAATTTATTACAGTTTTATTATAATTTATATATGAATTATGATTTAACCACTCTGCACGGATTTGTTACGATATGCACCTTGGTGGCATCTTGTCAAGTTTTGTTGTTACACAGCATAATTCTCTGTTAACAACTGTCATATAAAGCCTCTACAGCTTCCCATAATTTAGGGCCTCACCAGGTCTAAATCCAGTCCCGAGTGTCGAGTTAATACAAAATCTGAAACATTACGCAAACTTCTGTCCCAGACTGTGCCAGAGGGAGATAAAGTATGGTAAAAAAAAAAAAGGGGGGGGAATGCAAACACAGTCAAGAGGCTACATTAAATAACTTTATTAATAATGTGGTGTATTATGAACAACGTTAAGTCAAAAATAGGTGCTGCGCCATCTAAAAACTCTACACTGAGTGACAAGCCAAATGGTTTCCTGTACACCAGGAAATCATTTACTATGCTGGGTGGTAACCACATAACCAAATTTTGGCACCTGGTGGTTTAGTGGGTAAATACGGCGCTCCAATCGGAAGGTTTATATCCAAGGGATGGTTGGGGTTTATTGCTCACGTAATGCCATTCAGGAATGAGTGAGGCTGGTCACTCTCATCTTAAATGTCATGACCAATTTGCCTAGCTCCGGGCTCCTATGCTCCTCTGTGGGGCAACATAGGATTGGATAATGAATGAATGAATGATAAACAACTGTAAAGTAAAATGCTGGTAATATTAAATAAATAGTATCTACATTATGACATATATCATCCATGCACCATTAAAAATCCTTTACTGCTCCATCATGAGCATTGGGACCAAAGGTTGGGGTACTTATCTGACACTAAAGGTGAGAATGATCAGTAATTCATCCATGTGCCATATCATGTGAGCAATAAACTTAACTACTTCTTAAACTAAAACCCTTACAGGCCTCATCCAGTTGAAGTGCCTTAACCAAGTATACAATAACAATACAGTACAATTAAACTGATCTACCTGACCTTCTCACATTCTTCATGCAGGCTGGACAAGTCTGCATTAAGGATAGATGGTCCAATCTTGCACCTGGGATGGTTCTCAGCCATGATGAATCTGTCAAAACACAAGAACACAATTAATCCCTTCGGTCAAATGAAATATAGCTACAGTATTATATTCTATTCTACTGTCTGTCACACTCCTCAGTTTACAACCTCTATTTTGATATCTGACATTTGTCCTATTCTAGATTCTGCATCTTTGATCTGAAACACTGGGTTCTGGGTGACCTCAAACTCCTGAAGTCCATACAGCATCTAGTATGCTGACAGACTCTAATTTGCATATCTTCATTACGGTACGGGATGGCTGCTGAGAGTGATAAGAGTTTTGGTTCCAAATTTTTCACAACTTGTTCCCTTTTAAATCCCCTGATCTGTTTATCCTGGCACCATATCAGGGTACTCATGGTCACCAAAAATTAACATTCCTCACTCTCAAACTGAAGCTAAAAGGCACTTTTTCTCATGTTCTGTTATTTCTACCTGGAACTCTCTGCCCACAGAAATAGTTGAGGCACTCTCCCTTACTCAGTTCAAGGCTAAACCCCCTCATGCCCTCTGTCATAATCTTTTTTCTACATGGTGTGTCCTCACACTGTGCCAAATGTTTTTCACTATCATCATGTCTACAACTGTTCTATTCCAGAACCCTATATTGGCTCTCACAGCTACAGATATAACCTTCTTCAGCTCACACAACTGGTCACCCTGTTATTACCCAGCTGTGTGGCTTCTCACTGTGGCTGGAGTGCCGCGCCATTTGTATAGGGCTGCTTGCTTGCCCGGCACCTCCCGAGCCCCTGGGTGCAGCGGTCCTACCCGGTGAGTTAATCCTGAAGGTGGCCCGAGAGTTCACATCCACCATACAGGACTCTTATGTTGTAGATCAGAATGGCAGCAGCAGCAGCATGCTGTTATATGATTTATCAGAGGCTGGGTATGAGGCCAAAAGACTGAAGAAACTTGCAGAGAAGCTTGAAGACCCATGACTGCATGGTTGCGTCCAGAACCAAACCACCAAGGAAAGTTTCCAGGGTGAACTACATCACTCCCAGGGTGCCCAGGCTATCCCTCAAGATACACCTCTCCAGACCAATAAAACAGGTTCATAGACTCACAGACGGTACCCGGGATGAAGCTTTTCAGCCTGTATTACCTGGCTCATAATCAGTACAGTAAAACCTCGATAAGTCGACCCTGGAGAAGGTGGAATTTCCAGTAACTCAGACTGAGCCTTGCCACTTTGTGGGAATTTTCCCAAATTTATGGGAGAATTGGCCTTTTGTGGGAGGACATTTCAGCCATTAAATTTGTGGCATTATTTTTGTAGGAATTTATCCCCACATGGGAACTTTTATGGATATTTTATCTTTAATGGGAAAAGCCGAAGGCAAACACACAATCAGTCTGCCTCTGACCGTCGTTGGGTGAGGCTGTGCCGCTCTTTGGCTGTCACCTATTTGGACTGTTTCACTTTTGCAATTTTGTTTCTTATATTCCACGTGTTACATTTTAGTTTCTTATATTCCAAGTGTTACATTTTAGTTTCTTATATTCCAAGTGTTACATTTTAGTTTCTTATATTCCAAGTGTTACATTTTAGTTTCTTATATTCCAAGTGTTACATTTTAGATTAATTGATTGTAAAGTGAAGAAAATAAGTGCAGAACTACAAGTAATTCAGTGACTGTTGCAACCCTCCACCTCCGTCTCCAACACAAGCTGTCTTACCTACAAAAGCTCTTCGCACAGACATTCACTAATTTAAGAAACGAAATGCAGTGTTTTCTATTATTTATTTCTATTGCTTTACACAAGCTAACAGCCTGTTGGTCTGTGTTCAAAGATTCACATATAGTGCAGTATTTAACAAACTCTGTCTAGCCTAACTTAACCTAGACTAGGCTATGCAACTTCCTATCCTATCCTAGCCTAAGACATGCACTGAATTGTTTTGTTTATTTTTATTGCTTTATAAATGCTTCTTTAGTGTTAATAAACAAGTAATCACAAATAATTTGTGACTATTGTAGGGGCAATATACCAGTAGTTTTTTTTTTGCAATTATTTATGGTAAGTCAGGGAGGAGTGAGGCTGGTCACTCTCATCTTAAATGTCAGGACCAACTTGCCTATCCCCGGGCTCGTATGCTCCTCATGGGGCAATGTAGGATTGGATGATGATGATGATGAAGTTGAACTAGCCTACCCATGAGTCCCACATAGTCTGACTTATTGAAGAGTTTACTGTACTACCAGACAATTACTGTACTTGACTGGGTGGTTGGGTGGTTGAGGTTCACATGATATATTTATTTCTTTAAGATTGTACTTTCGTTCCTGATTTTTCCACACTTTGTCTAACTCGTGTTCCAACTTTTCAATACAGTATTTTCTGCTCTTCTTACTTTCTTTGGGAGACTTTTCCAACTTTCCACCACTCTACTGAAAACGAGTACAGTATTTCCTAATACTCAGTCTTGCCAGCTTTTTCCAAATTTCTTGCTGTGCCCTTTTGTAGGCGGGTCATCTTGAAAATGCCATCGCATGGGCAATGGTTTCCTCTTGTCCACAATGGAGACTACACCAAACACATGCGGGATATCCATCAGTTTCAGCCTCCCGGGTGAGGCAAGGGTGGTGCGTTCAATGCCTAGGCAAGTCAGTGTTACATCAACATGTCAAAAGATACTTTGTGTCTAGCCTATGGGTGAAGGGAAAAATCCAAATGATACTGGCCTCGTCCATTCATTCATCATCCAATCCTATGTCGCCCCACAGAGAAGCGTAGGAACCCGGGGTTAGGTAAGTTGGTCCTGACATTTAAGATGAAAGTGACCAGCCTCACTCATCTCTGAGTGGCATTATGTGAGCAATAAACCCCAAACACCCCTTGGATATAAACATACACAGGCTAAATCAGACTGGAGCACTTTAATTACTCACTAAACCACCAGGTGCCATAATTTGGTTATATGGTTACCATTCAGTATAGTGAATGGTTTCCTAGTGTACAGGAAACCATGTCACTCAGTGTAGTCACCCATAGGCAGAAAGAAGAGGAAAGAATGAAGGAAAGATGCCATAATCCCCTAAGGGGTGGCCATTTGACTTTGAGTTATTTGTTTTACAGGGAGGGCCACTAACCCTCCACCAACCCACTTGTTGACATGTAGGGAGCACGTATGGTTTGGTTATATGGTTACCACCCAGTGCTGTAAATGGTTTCTTGGCTTACAGGAAACCATTTGGCTTGTCACTCAATGTAAAGCCACCTGTAAAGAAAGAAAAGAAATAAGAACTGACAGGAATGATGGGAGAAATAGGAAGACAGGAGGGCAGGCACAGAAAAAGAATGATAAAGGCTAAGGAAGTAAGGAAGAAGTAAGCAGCACTACATCAAGTGAGTGGATGATGGTCGCCACCACCTACCACTAAAAGACAGAAGAGGGAGTGTAAATTCACCTGTAGGAAGAAGAAAGAGGAAAGAATGAAAGACAGAAGAGAAAGGGGCAGACACCCAAAGCAGCACTACATCAAGTGAGTGGATGGTGAGCACCCCCACCTACCACATACTGTCCTAATACTGTACCCAAAAGATTCATGCCAAGTTCCCTGACCCAAAGTGACCTATTTGCACATCTGACTGATTCTATCAATGACAAAGCGTCCACAACCACCAGCTCACCATGAAAATGAGCCAAAGCACCCACAAAGGTGACAATATAGGATTTCAGACCTGTCAAGACTATTCCCATGGTTGTTCTGGCGAGATAGTGTCAGAAAAAATCAGACCAGTCAGGACTGGTCTTAAGCAGTCCTGCCCCACAGCCAGGACTGGGTTTGCCCAGTCCTGCACACAAAGGATGCACGGTAGCACTGGGCAACAAGGACAGGGAGGACCGTTCCGTGCCCAGGGTAAACAGCTGATAAGGCAAAGATGGCTGACAGAAGTAAAAATTAATACCTGTATTATTTTACAAATAGAATTTCGCACAAATAACAGTCAACAGTGGCATAGGGCGGTTATATAAATGTAGAGGCTATATGAAATGAATACTTTTTTAAACCTGATTTGAAATAGATGATCAGTTGTGGCTGAAGTGGGAAGATAATAATGTCTGAAGAGAAATGCAAATTCTGAGTCTCAGTGGATTATAATAAGGTAATGAGGGCACTTACAATTAGTTCCCAGTAATAAACCTTACGGGATTGTGGCGTCTGGCAATAGATAGATAGATAGAATAATTCCTTAAGGACGAGTACTGCATCCTTTACCACTGGTTACTAGTTCTCTTTTAACTGAAAAGGTAAGCTGAACATTTACAGTATTTCACTTCATGGAGTAATGGGAACTCATTATCATAATTCTAACAGTGACAGATTAGGAAGCTGTCATGTTTTCTTTTATGTGACATACAGATGGCTACTCTGTATGCTAGTAACAATGATATTTATAGCTAAATTGATTTATTACCATCATATTCTGCTTAGCTACATAACTCAGCTGATTCCGCCAAGACTCCACTCACTCCCTCCTCCGGCCAACAGGAGCACAATAAGAATGAAAATGGTCTAAAATCCATTCTTGCGAGAATCAAGTAGGTCCAGAAAACTTTGACCAGTTTTGACTGATCTAGAAAGGCCTAACGAAAATACGGCATATGTTGCCCCGGGTGTGAGGGTATCCACTGCAGAATTACAGTTGACTTTGAGTTGTGCAGAAATGTTGCAACAGTTCCTGTATCTCAGATATCAATAAGAGGTTGGATGGTCCAACTGCAATTAATGTATGGTGACCTGCAAGTCCACGACTCCACATACACCATCACATCCTGAGGAGGCAAATGCCGTCTGATATACAACACCCCACAAGTCCCTCTGACATCAGTCTTGTTATTGCTGCATATGTGACCCTTATGCAATTTTTTTTTTATTACTGTTTCACACTTCCTTCGTGAACTAAAGGTAGTGGTCTGCGGTTACTTACTATCTCAAAGTGACAGCGCTGTCCTTTCAAGGGCCAGTGAATTGTTGATGAACTTTTCATTAGATAAATTTTCGTTATAGATCGTATTTACATACTTATTAGTGTTTCAAAATAACTTGGCTTTGCTCTATAAGTCGGAATTTGGATTATATAAGAAAAGAATTAATTCTGCATACTGGTAATGGAAGACCGTAAAATTTTAACAAACATTTTGTTCGTCATAAATGCCATTAATGCTAACATACACACAACCGACATCATAACCGTGGGTAAATGACATTTTAATTTTTACTCAGAAATTTTTCCTTTGCGTCAGGTTAAAGGTGATTATTGACATTATCTTCACCTTGATCATGTAATCTGCACAGGACTGCTTCGAATTACAAGCGCTATCCGCGCTAACATTTCAGCCCCGGTGCGATGAATTACAGAATCGGCACAACTGGCACTATATCACTACATAGGTTCATGCACTCCTAAGCAGGAATCTGGTTAAACAATTGTGTTTAATTTAAATATTATTTTTTTAACAATCAGGATTCAGAATATATTGCCTTTAGATCGCCAACCAGCTCGGTGGGAGTAGGCAACATACTCCGCAAATTCTCAAAATTTTATATTTTGAAATAACGTCTTTGCATTCTAAATCGATATTTATGAAAATATAGTGTATTAAGGCGAGTTGGCGATTAAAGGCGAACAAATTCCGCTAACTTTAGCACATTGTAGCTCTGAATCCTGATTTTAAAAAATATATTTGGTAAAACTAAACAATTTTTTCGACCGGATTCCAGATAATTAGGTGCGTATGAACCAACATGGTGATAAAAAATATAATATTCCAGTTAAAAATTCGGTTAATGTCTGCCGATTCGGTAGCTCGTTGCAAAGGCAACAGTCAACAACAGCTCGACAATACCCCTTCACTATCTTGAGTTGTAGCCGGCTGGTGATTGCCAATTTTTACCCGGAAATTCTACTGCAGTGATTGTCAATTTTTACCCGGAAATTCTACTGTTCCGTCATGCTGAAGGTAAGTATCGATGGATATCAACCTCATCTTGATCATGGGGCCCACAGAGGTATTATGCGATGATCAAGGATTGAGGTAAGGTAGGAATGGACTTACAGCCGAATGAGGTTGATTCGGAATGATTTCGGAATGTATGCCTGCCCAGCCAAGACTAAAATTTAATGTGCCCAACAATTAGTTCATGCAGTTATCTAGTTTTAGGGAGTGGGACTATTATCCCTTTGAACTCTGCAAATTGTTTTCTATTTTATTTTTTCCATCCAAGGATTTTACCCAGCATTGGAGAGATTGTGGTAGTTTTAAACTCTGGTTAAAATCTAGGAGAGCTCCTATGCATGTAATGTTCATTTGTACATTTTTATCAAAAAAATTATGGCTTAGTCTATCTATCTATAGCCAAACGCAATAATCCCGTAAAGGGTTCTTGGCTGGTGGGCTTTCCGGACCCTGAGCCTGTCCAAAGGAAGGGCCCACAGAAGCCACACACTGCTGATGTGCCAGCCCACAGAAAAGAGGAAATGAGTAAGAAAGAACAAAGCAAAGATATAGGCTGGAAGGTGCACCATATGCAGCTAGGAAGTAACTGCTTGCTGAAGACTGAAGTGGGGGGACAGGGGTAGATATCAAGAGGACAAGAAAGAAATATCATCATGCAGTTAATGGAATTGGAACATGGAGTCACCAAGATGGGAAGTGAAAGCTGCTTTAAAAGAATCTAGGTCCTGAATAGAAACAATAGAGTTGGGCAGGGAATTCCAGAGTGATACGCATCAGATATTGAAGAATCTCTTATGCATGTCAAGATGACATCTGGAGTGGGCAGTTTTGAACTGGTGGCCCCAAGTAGTAGGGTAAAGAGGATGGGCAAACAGATCATCTGGGGTCAATGAAGAGTTTCCATGAAATATTTGCCAGTATTTGATGATGTCATGTCGAAGCAGTCTCCCTTGAACGGAGAATAGTCAAAGCCCTCAATCTACTCACATAGTCGAGGCTTTCGAGCCCCTGTATAGACTTTGTCCAACGTCGCTGTATTGATTCTAGTAGCGTAAGGTCACTATGTACCCCAGATTCCACGATGACGAGCAGTACTCCAGCAATGGACGGATGTGGGAGATATACAGGGGGATCATGAATGTGGTATCACAATTTACTGTGGACTTCAAAATACTGTTTGACAGGGACCCAGCTTTATGAACCAAGTTTGAAATATGTTGGTGAAATTTAAGTGAAGAATCAATCAGCACTCCCAGGTCAGATACAGAGTTCCTCTGAGGAATAGGAAGATCATTCAAGTAGTACATACCAGAGAGGCCAAGTTCTTCCCATGGGATATTTTTATGGGTAAATCTCAGGTGTATACATTTATCAGTATTCATGGATAAACCCCAAGATTTAGAGACCCTAGGGAGAATGTTAATATCTGCTTGGCAAGTAGTCACATTATTGACAATATTCTGGTCTGTATCAGCTTGAGATCATCTGCATACATTTTCGTGGGTGAGTTCACATCATTGTTAAGAAAATTGACATACAAGAGAAACGAGGGGGTCCAAGAACCGAGCCCTGTGGGACACCGCCTAGGACCCTCCTGGGGTTGCTACGATGATGATTGACAACAGCTTTCATTTTGCGGTCCAGCAAGAAATCCCTAATCCAGTCCAATGAATGTCCCCTGATACCCAGGTTTTGCAGTTTGACAATTAGGATATCATGGCATACAACGTCAAATGCCTTAGAAAAGTCAAAGTAGATTATATCTACGTTGCAACTAGTATCTAACCAGTCGGTAACGTCATTATAGGCAATGATAAATTGATCCTCTGCTGATCGTCCAGGTCTGAAGCTGAACTGATCCTTGGTCAGAAGGTCATTGGATTCAGTGTACTCATAAATGAATTTAGTGATGTTACGCTCGTTTGTCTTTGAGTTGGTCATTTTTCGGGGAGGGGCACTAACCCTCTGCCAACCCACTTGTTGCAGAGATGCCAAAGATTATTTAATTAGTTACCTAAACACAGTGAATTACTGTATTTCATGATATTTCCTTGTAAATTTCATGAAATAATTAACTGTGTTTAGGTAACTGATTAAATAATTTTTGGAATCTCTGCATCCTATGAGGGGAGAGAGACTCATCCTTTTTCATTCTGTTCCAAAAGCTCATTCAAGCTGCACATTGTAAAAAGTAGCATCAAGGGCCCATGGAAAAGCCCAGGCAAACTGGCCGAGACCTCAGGCCCGTTGTCGTCTGTTATTCTGACTACTATATCTAGGGAGGCAGTGGCTCAATTGGTAGAGAGGTGGCCTGCGGTCCCACGGACCCAGGTTCGAATCCTCGCTGGGGGAGGGAACAGTTTAAGGATTTGAAATTCAGCAAATCAGGCTTTACTGATCTACCAGAAGACCCGCCGACATGTTGTAAAAATACCCCCGCTAATACCAATACACCAGTCCTGTATGAGACAGCCCTGGCATGTATTCAATATGGACGGAGGGTGTTAGCCCCGAAGTGGTGACATGGTATGTAGGAGGACTGCTGGGCCATGATAGCAGGCTGTGAAGCCTATGCCCAGAGTCGGACACATAAAAAAAAAAAAAAAAAAAA
This sequence comes from Birgus latro, assembly GCA_018397915.1. Taxonomy (NCBI): domain Eukaryota; kingdom Metazoa; phylum Arthropoda; class Malacostraca; order Decapoda; family Coenobitidae; genus Birgus; species Birgus latro. The sequence goes on along the minus strand of JAGKTI010001648.1, from coordinate 5,363 downwards.
GCTATGTAACATTTACGGTATCTGTCTATCCATCTATTGCCAGACGCCTCAATCTCACACGGGGTGGCCACAAACAAATCGCCTCCGTGTCACTCTGTCCCCTGCCAATTCGCTACCACACTCCCAACTCACACCCTCCTCTCTCATATACCTCTCCACTCCATCCCTCCATCTCATCCTCGGCCTCCCCCTCCCTCTCGCCTCCTCCACCTCACTCACATACACTCTCCTCGTCAGTCTTTCACTCTCCGTCCTCTCCACATGCCCAAACCACCTTAATGTGTTTCTCCTAACGCTTCCCATCACATCCTCAACCACATCACAATGCTCCTTCACTTCCTCATTTGTTAGTCTGTCTCTCCATGTGACTTCACATGCTCCTCTCAAATAACTTATTTCCACTGCTCTCACTCTTGACTTCTGTCCTTCCAACAGGGTCCAAGCTTCACTTCCATATGTTAGAGTTGGTATCACAGTACTGTACTGTCATGTAACAGCTTTTTCACTTCCATGCTCACATGATTTGGCTAAATCAGGGGACTAGCAAGGATATAAGGAAATAATTACTCGTGAGTTAGAGCATTAATATTTGTTGTTGTTAGACTAATACTTGTCAGGAAAGTGTAGAAAATTTCTGACATGGCTTTACATGAGTGACAAGCCTAATGGTTTCCTGTAAGCCAGAAAACCTTTTACAATGCTGGGTGGTAACCATATAACCAACACATAGGTGTTCCCTTCCTGTCAACAAGTGGGTTGGCAGAGGGTTAGTGCCCCTCCCCGTAAAATGACCAACTCAAAGACAAACGAGCGTATCATCACTAAATTCATTTACGAGTACATTAAATCCAATGACCTTCTGACCAAGGATCAGTTCGGCTTCAGACCTGGACGATCAGAAGAGGATCAACTTATCATTGCCTATAATGAAGTTACCAACTGGTTAGATACTGGTTGCAACCATCATCCACTCACTTGATGTAGTGCTGCCTACTTCTTCCTTAGCCTTTATCATCCTTTTTCTGTGCCTGCCCTCCTCTCTTCTTATTTCTCTCATCTTTCCTGTCACTTCTTATTGCTTTTCTTTCCTTTACAGGTGGCTTTACATTGAGTGACAAGCCAAGTAACCGGTTTCCTGTAAGCCAAGAAACCATTTACAGTGCTGGGTGGTAACCATATAACCAAACCATACGTGCTCCCTGTGTGTCAGCAAGTGGGTTGGTGGAGGGTTAGTGCCCTTCCCTGTAACACAAATAACTCAAAGTCAAATGGCCACCCCTTACGGGATTGTGGCGTCTGGCAATAGTTAGTTAGTTTACAAGGACTTTCCAACTTAACACATTAATCTTAGTTTAAATAAAATTAAGCCAAATATTCACTTTATCTATATTAAGATATATTAGACCTTCCTCTGTTTCCCTGTCAGGATACCATGTCATCCTACCATGCAGGTGCAATCATGACAGTTGAAACTTCCTACGTATTTACGCATATTTACAGTATACAGTAGTTGTCCACAGAGGTTAAACGTAGTAGCATGTAATTTATTAATAGTAAGAATTATTAATGAGAACTAGAGCTAAATCTATGGGTTAATAAACCGCTCAAATTAGTAATAAACATTCTTTGGGATTTTCCTCAGCTTTCAGCAGGGACAACTATTATAAATAGGATAGAGCACAAATACTGCTCTGGGGGAAAATATTTCCCTTAGTTTTGGGGCCGGGCGAAAAATGATATACTGTATCATGTAATGTGACCCCTACCCAGGAGATCTCTCCACAAATCTCGAGAACTCTGTGTTGCGACCCTTCTAGGTCGTGCGTCTTGACCCAATTGTTCTCCGTCATTCACAGTCTCTGGGGTAGCCATTAACTCAAGGGGCACCAATTTATCAATGTTTCATGGCTTTCTTGGTGTTTAGCATTACTTTGGATATTCCTATGTGTGTTTTGATGTCTAAATATGTCAGATTGACCTGAAAACAGTGCCAAAATTAGGAGGGGTACAGTCTGTCTCTTCGCGGCACTGTTGCATCTTTATCTCTTTTCTATCGCTACTTCAGTGGCTACTGTTCCTCTGAACTGTCTACTTGCATCCCTCCACCTCTATGACAGGCTCGTAGTACCCATCTAGCAACACTCTTTCTCATCCCTTTTCTGTCCAACTCTCTAATGCAGGAGTTAACCGTTACTCCCAGTCCTTCATTTATGCAACTGGTCAGCTCTGGAACTGTCTTCCTCTGTCTGTATTTCCTACTTCCTATAATCTCCAGTCTTTCAAACGCAGTGTGTCCAGGCATCTCGAAATGAACGAATCTTGAATTTGGCTCTCTTTTGTGTTGTTTTTGTTTATTCTTGGAAGGAACGGTTTGTGGGTCCATGGCCTTTGGTTCCTTCTTCCTTGCATTAAAAAAAAAAAACAATAGCGTATAGGTATAGGGTGTTTTTTGGTTTTCAGTGTTTTTCATGGTTTTCTTGGTACTTAGCATTACCTTGGATATTCCTATGTGTGTTTTGATGTTTGAATATTCCTGAATGACTGTAAAACACTGCCAAAGTAAGCAGAGGTACTGTACAAATAGGTTAGGTATAGGTTGGAGGTTGGTTATAGGTAGGGTGTGGTTATAGTAGGGAGAATAGTGTTCATTATCTGGATGTTGCCACTAGCCTGACATGACTTTGGCTGTGTTATGTCAGGATGTGTTAGAAATGCAGTGCTGTATGGTAGTGAGAACTGGGCAGTAAAGGAAGATGATACTCTTGGGCTCAGACATACAGAGACAATGATTAGATGGATGTGCAGCGCATCCTTGAATACGAGGCCTGGGGGGGGGGGGGGGGCTAGGATTGTGACTGAAGAGTTGAGAGGAAGGATGGGACTTGAATGTATTGGTGCTGTGATGAGAAGGGTTAGATTGAGATGGTTTGGACATGTTGAGAGGATGGGGGATGACAACTGGGTGCGGTAGATGAGGAGGGTGAGCATCAGGGGTAGGGTTGTGAGAGGCAGACCAAAAAAAGACCTGGGATGAGGTCATACATTGTAACCTCAGGGGTAAGGGATTGAATAGGCAGGCTGCCAGAGATCAAGCAGTGTGGAAAACTGCCAGTAGATGAACAAGGCTGATGCATGCAAACATGTTCGAGCCTTTATGAACAATATGATGCAATACAATTATTATTATTTATTTATAGTAAGACAGATAGTGGAGAAGGCTTGTGAGAAGGACTATGAGGTGTTTCTGGCATTCACGGATTGGAAAAAAACATACAACAAAGTAGACAAAGAAGGATTGTGGAAGGTTTTGCACATGTAGGTGTAGATGGTAAGGTGCAAGGTAGTGTCAAGAGTTTTTATGATGGTAGTGAAGCATGTGTAAGGGTAAATGGGCATCTAAGTGAATGGTTCATGATTGTTGTGGGCGTGCGACAAGGTTGTGTGATATATATGGATGGGGTGATGAGAGAAGTAGCTAAAAACACGAGTAATGGTGAGGGGGATGATTTTGGTAATGAGTAGTAATGGATGGAATATCTCAAATTTGTTGTTTTTTGATGATGCAGTACTACCTGCAAATACCAGACAAGGACTTGGGAGACTATTTGTTGTTTTTTGATGATGCAGTACTACTTGCAAATACCGGACAAGGGCTTAGGAGACTATTGCAGAGTTTTGCTGATGTCTGTGAGTGTCGTGCCTTGAGAGTAAATGTAGAAAAGAGTAAAGTTATGGCTATTGAGAGAGAAGGTGACTCCCATTGTGATGTTTCAGTGAATGGAGAGACTGGTATTGGTGGGAGAGTTCAAATACCTGGGTACAGTGATAGAGGAAAATATGCAATAGAAGTGGAAAGTAGATTGACACAAGGAAGGAAAGTAGTTGGTGCAATGAAGGCCTTGATGAGAAACAGAGGCTTGAGTGTTGCAGCTGCATGAGGCTTACATGAAGGAGTGTTAGTGCCAACTTTAACATATGGATGTGAGACCATGCTGTAGCATGAAAATGAAAGTCATGAGTGAGAGCAGTGGAGATGGGACTGCTGAGGAATGTACGTGGAGTACAGAGAGTAGATAGGATACGAAATAATGTGATTCGTGAAATATGTGGAGTGAGGAAGTCTGTGGACATCAGAACTGGAGAGAGTGTACAAAGAGGTTATGTTCATGTGGAGAGAATGGGAAACAATAGAGTGGTGAAAAAGATATATTTGAGCAAATTTGAAGGAGGGAGGAGGCGATGTAGACCAAAGAGAAGATGGAGGGATATGGTGGATGAGTACAGTATGTGAAAAGAAGAGAGGTTTGGAAGTTGGTGAGGCTAGGGGACTGACAGGAGATTGAGCTGGCTGGATGAATATTGTGAGGAGAAAGAAGTGCATGATCAGGGATTTGACACCCATTTTTAATGTGACAGTGTCTGAATTGACTATTGGATATGTTTATGTGAAGCTACAGAACATGATTAATGCTTTTGGCGTACCAGATAGAGCTAGGATTGCGGGGACTTGAATGGTGAGTGAGTGGAACCGTGGCCCATTGGACTGGGCAAATTAGGGCTGTCTGGATGCTGTTACTCCTCACCCTGCCCTAGGGTGGGAAAGGAGGTCCGGATGATGATGAATTTATTTATTTTTGTCTGTACTGTTCAGCATTCATATTATTACTTACTTATACTGTTCTGCCTATCTGTCTATTGCCAGACGCCTCATGTAAGGGTTGGCCACAAACAATTCCCCTTCATGTCGCCCTGTCCAGTGCTATTTCACTGCCATGCTCCCATCTCACACACCCCCTCTCTCAAATACATCTCCACACCATCCCTTCATCTCATCCTCAGCCTCCCCCTCCTTCTCCCCCCCTCCACTTCAGCATACACTCTCCTCATTAGTCTCTTGCTCTCCATCCTTTGTTACAGGTAGCTAGGCCTGCTATATTATTATTGTTATTATTTGTATTAATATTGCTCTTATTTGTATTTGCTCACCATCCACTCACTCGATGTACTGCTGCTCTCGGATGGCTGTCCTTTCCTCTCTTCCTTCCTTCCTCTTATGTCATTCTTTCCTTCATTTTTTCCTCTTCCTTCTGCCTCTGGGTGACTCTACACTAAGTGATAAGCCAAATGGTTTCCTGTATGCCAGGAAACCATTTACTATACTGGGTGGTAACCATATAACAAGATTATGGCACCCGGTGGTTCAGTGGATAATTATGGTGCTCCAGCCAGACTGAGCCTGTATCGGTTCATATCCACAGGGTGGTTGGGGTTTATTGCTCATGTAATGCCACTCAGGGATGAATGTGGCTGGTCACTCATCTTAAATCATTAAATGTCAGGATCAACTTGCCTAGCCCTGGGCT
>JAGKTI010001647.1:42639-80282 GCA_018397915.1 Birgus latro | reverse complement strand
TGACTGACATTAAAATTTCTTCAGCTGATGTATTTTCTGCCATCACTGGCCTCAATACTAAAAAGGTATATGGTTCTGATGGAGTCCCTCCTGTTGTCCTCAAAAACTGTGCTTCTGTGTTTACACCCTGCCTAGGTAATCTCTTTCGCCTTTGTTTATCAACTTGTACCTTTCCTTCTTGCTGGAAGTTTGCTCTCATTCAGCCAGTCCCAAAGAAGGGTGACCATTCCCAACCCTCTAACTATCGTCCAATTGCTTTAACATCCTGTGTCTCAAAAGTTTTTGAATCAGTTCTTAACAGAAAAATTTTAAAGCATCTTTCCTGTCACAACCTTCTTTCTGATCGTCAGTATGGGTTCCGTCAGGGACGCTCCACTGGCGATCTTCTCACCTACCTTTCAGACTCCTGGTCATCCTCCTTTCGGGACTTTGGCGAAAGCTTTGCCATTGCACTTGACATCTCAAAGGCTTTCGATCGAGTCTGGCATAAATCTTTAATTTCCAAACTGCCCTCCTACGGTTTCTATCCTTCTATCTGTGCCTTCATCTCTAGCTTCCTTTCTGGTCGTACTATAGCCGCTGTTGTAGACGGCCATCGTTCCTCTCCTAGACCTATCAACAGTGGTGTTCCTCAGGGCTCTGTCCTATCACCTACTCTCTTCCTTTTATTCATCAATGACCTTCTAAGCTGTACATCTAACCTTATCCACTCATATGCTGATGATTCCACCCTTCACCTTTCCATTCGGTTCCTGCAACGTCCATCTCAGCAGTTACTTCAACGAAAAAGGGATGAGGCTATGGCACACCTAATGTCTGACTTGGTTCGTATCTCTGATTGGGGTAAAAATAATCTTGTTATTTTTAATGCATCAAAAACTCAGTTCTTACACTTATCAACCCGACAAAATCTTCCTCAGGATTACCCACTAATGTTTAATAATGAGCAGTTATGTCCTGCATCATCCTTGAACATGGTTGGGGTTTCATTCTCCTGGGATTTGTCTTGGAAAGAACATATTACATGTCTTGTGAAATCTGCTTCCAAAAGATTAGGTGTGCTATGCCGATTCCGAACTTTCTTTACCCCTGCACAGTTGTTGACCTTGTACACAGGTTTTATTCGCCCGTGTATGGAGTACAACTCTCATGTGTGGGGAGGCTCCCCACATGTAGCTCTTCTCAATAGGGTGGAGTCAAAGGCTTTTTGTCTCATTAACTCTCCTCCTCTTACTGATTCCCTTCAACCTTTCTCTCTTCGCCGCAGTGTTGCATCTTTATCTCTCTTCTATCGCTACTTCAATGGTCACTGTTCCTCTGAACTGTCTGCTTGCATCCCTCCACCTCTTCGACGGGCACGTAGTACCCGTCTAGCAACAAACTCTCATCCCTTTTCTGTCCAACTCTCTAATGCAAGAGTTAACCGTTACTCCCAGTCTTTTATTTATGCAACTGGTCAACTCTGGAACTGTCTTCCTATGTCTGTATTTCCTACTTCCTATGATCTCCAGTCTTTCAAACGCAGTGTGTCCAGGCATCTCGAATTGAATGGATCTTGAATTTGGCTCTCTTTTGTATTGTTTTTGCTTTTTCTTGGAAGGAACAGTTGCAGGCCTGTGGCCTTTGGTTCCTTCTTCCTTGCATTAAAAAAAAAATAAATAAAATGATTTGGAGTAGGTGGGAGAGATGGAAAGTGTGTGCAAGATATTCACAGAGGAAATCTATGCAGCATGTGAGGTGATGTGTGAGGTGAAGAGAAGATGAAAGGGGGTGCAAGGAATAGCATGGTGGAAGGAAGAGGTGGGACAAGCTGTGGCACAAAAGAAAAAGGCATATTGTTAGTGGATGGGAAGCAAAGGCATGGAGGAAGTTGAGAGACAGAGATAAGTAAGAGAGAGTAAAGAGTGGATGAGAAATGGAAAGAATTTGAGTGCAAAGCTGAGGGAATGTAAGAAAATATTCTGGAAGGAGGTAAAGAGATTTGGACAGGGTGATTAAGAAAATAGCAGGGGAGTGAAAGATTAAAAGGGTATATTGGTTGTGAAGAAGGGAGAAAAAGTGAGCAGATGGAGAGAACACTTTAAGGAATTATTAAACATAGAGAACACAATAAGTGCAGGTGTAAGTGGTTGGGGAATGGCTGGGAGAAGGAGGGAGATGAGAAGGGAGGAAGAGGTCAATAGGATGGTAGTGGTGGAAGCAGTGAAAAAAGTTAGAATGGGGAAAACATCAGGAATTGATGGAGTGTGTAGGGAAATGCTGAAACACAGGGGAGAGATAGTAGTAGAATGGATATGGAAGATGTGCAGATTGGCTTGGGAGGAAGGTAAAGTCCTGAAGATTGGAGGTAGGGGAGAGTCCCAGAGGATTGGAAGTCAGGAATAATTATTTTCCTGTACAAAAGAAAAAGAGAAATAGAAGTGTGTGGTACTAAGAGAGGTGTTTGTCTTCTTAGTGTCCTTCCATCCATCCATCATTTAATCCTGTGTTGTCCCATGATGAGCGTGGGAGCCTAGGACTAGGCAAATTGGTCCTGACTTATGAGATGAGAGTGACCAGTCTCACTCATCTCTGAGTGGCATTAGTTGAGCAATAAACCCCAACCATTCCTTGGATAGAAACCTGCACATGCTCAGTCTGATTGGAGTGCCTTAGGTACCCTCTAAACCACAAGCTGCCATAATTTTTGTTATATGGTTACCAGCTCTCGTGTTCCTGAACTTGATTCTTCTGAATTCTCTACTCTCTGGCTTCGGCTCTCCTGTCATTCTCTGACTAAATATATCTGTGCTGTTTACTTATCTCCTAATTCTACTATCAAAAATTCTTTAACTATCTTACTTCTACGATGGAACACATTGTATCTATTTCTTCTTTCTCTGAAATATCCATTCTTGGAGATTTCAGTGTTCACCACCACCTTTGGCTTTCCTCTCCTTCCACTGATCCACCTGGTGAACAAGCCTACATCTTTTCTATCCTTAATGACCTAGAGCAGCTTGTACAGCACCCTACATGTATCCCTGACTGCCTTGGAGAGAGTTCCAACAGACTTGACCTTTTCCTAACAACTAATCCTTCTGCTTACACTGTTAATCTTTTCTCTCCGTTGGGCTCCTCCAATCATAACCTTATTACCTTAACCTGTCCTAGCGCTCTGGTACGGCCTGTAGACCTTCAAAAGAAACACCGCCTGTGGCACTTTGGAGCTGCAGATTGGGAGGCCCTCAGGCAGTACTTCTTTGATTTTCCTTGGAATGATTATTTCTTCCATGACCGGGAGCCATCTGACTGTGCCTTGCGCATTACGGAGGTTATTCCCTCGGGCATGGAAGCATACATTCCTTTCTCATATCCTCTGACTAATGCAAGAAAGCCTTGGTTTAATCATGCTTGTTCTAATGCTGTCCGCAAGAAGGAGAGGGCCTATAAAAGTTACTGAAGCCAACCCTTCCCTGAATCACATCTTTTTTATATTTCTGCTCGGAATCGTGCTAAGTCTGTTCTTCGCTCTGCTAAAAATAATTTTATCCGTGCTAAATGTTCCCAACTCTCCAACTTGTATTCTTCTCGCTCCTTGTGGCACCTTGCCAAAAACCTTTCTAACAACTTTACCTCATCATCCTTCCCTCCTCTTTTCTACTCTGACGGCTCTGTAGCAATTTCTTTTACTGATAAAGCAGATCTCTTTGCTCAGACTTTCTCCTCCAATTCCACCTTAGACAATTCCTGTGCTATTCCTCCATCACTTCCTCCCTCTGACTTCTTCATGACTGACATTAAAATTTCTTCAGCTGATGTATTTTCTGCCATCACTGGTCTCAATACTAACGAGGCATATGGGCCTGATGGAGTCCCTCCTGTTGTCCTCAAAAACTGTGCTTCTGTGCTTACACCCTGCCTAGGTAAACTCTTTCGCCTTTGTCTGTCAACTTGTACCTTTCCTTCTTGCTGGAAGTTTGCTCTCATTCAGCCAGTCCCAAAGAAGGGTGACCATTCCCAACCCTCTAGCTGTCGTCCAATTGCTTTAACATCCTGTGTCTCAAAAGTTTTGGAGTCAATTCTTAACAGGAAAATCTTAAAGCATCTTTCCTGTCACAACCTTCTTTCTGATCGTCAGTATGGGTTCCATCAGGGACGCTCCACTGGTGATCTTCTCACCTACCTTTCAGACACCTGGTCATCCTCCTTTCGGGACTTTGGTGAAAGCTTTGCCACTGCACTTGACATCTCAAAAGCTTTCAATCGAGTTTGGCATAAATCTTTAATTTCCAAACTGCCCTCCTATGGTTTCTATCCTTCTATCTGTGCCTTCATCTCTAGCTTCCTTTTTGGTCATTCTATAGCCGCTGTTGTAGACAGCCATCGTTCTTCTCCTAGACCTATCAACAGTTGTGTTCCTCAGGGCTCTGTCCTATCACCAACTCTCTTCCTTTTATTCATCAATGACCTTCTAAGCTGTACATCTAACCCTATCCACTCATATGCTGATGATTCCACCCTTCACCTTTCCATTCGGTTTCCACAACGTCCATCTCAGCAGTTACTTCAGCAAAAAAGGGATGAGGCTATAGCACACCTAATGTCTGACTTGGCTCGTATCTCTTGATTGGGGTAAAAATAATCTTTTTATTTTTAATGCATCAAAAACTCAGTTCTTACATTTATCAACCCGACAAAATCTTCCTCGTGATTACCCACTGATGTTTAATAATGTCCAGCTCATCCTTGCATCATCCTTGAACATGCGTCGGGTTTTATTCTCTCGGGATTTGTCTTGGAAAGAGCCTATTATATCTCGTGAAATCTGCTTCCAAGAGATTAGGTGTGCTAAGCCGATTCTGAACTTTCTTTACCCCTGCACAGTTGTTGACCTTGTACACAGGTGTTATTTGCCCGTGTATGGAGTACAACTCTCGTGTGGGGAGGCTCCCCACTTGCAGCTCTTCTCAATAGGGTGGAGTCAAAGGCTTTTCGTCTCATTGACTCTCCTCCTCTTACTGATTCCCTTCAACCTTTGTCTCTTTGCCGCACTGTTGCAACTTTATCTCTCTTCTATCGCTAGTTCAACGGTCACTGTTCCTCTGAACTGTCTGCTTGCATTCCTCCACCTCTACGACGGGCACATAGTACCCGTGTAGCAACAAACTCTCATCCCTTTTCTGTCCAACTCTCTAATGCAAGAGTTAACCGTTACTCCCAGTCCTTCATTTATGCAACTGGTCAACTCTGGAACTGTCTTCCTTTGTTTGTATGTATTTCCTACTTCCTCTGATCTCCAGTCTTTCAAACTCAGTGTGTCCAGGCATCTTGAAATGAACGGATCTTGAATTTGGCCCTCTTTTGTATTGTTTTTGCTTTTTCTTGGAAGGAACAGTTATGCAGGCCTGTGGCCTTTGGTTCCTTCTTCCTTGCATTAAAAAAAAAAAAAAAAGATAGAAGGTGTACAGGACAAAATCTGAGTCTCAGAGACATTTATTGGATAACATAAATAACATTGAGAGAAAGAATATTATATTTAAGGTGGCAAATCAGATGAAGGAGGATTTCAGGGATATCATAGTTGAGCAGTATGTGGAGAATGATGAGGGAAAGGCATTGGTTGACAGTGGGGATATTAAAGATGCCTGGAGAGAGCATTACAACCAGTTATTGAATGAGGAGTTTAACTGGAAAAGGGAAGATTTGGAATCAGCGGTTAAAGTGTTTGGTCCATGCCTTTTGATTGATACTTCTACTGCGAGTAGGACAATAGGCAGGATGCAGTTGGGAAAGGTGGCAAGTGTGTTTGGACTGACTGCTGAAATGCTGAAGGCCTCAGGAGTTATAGGAGTGGGTTTGGTTACTGATTTGATAAATATGATTATATATGTGTGTGTTATCCCAGATGACTTGTTAAAGAGTGTGATTGTAAATGTGTACCAGGGGAATGGTGATGCCCTGGAAAGAGGAAATTACAGAGGCATAAAACATTTAGACCAGATAATGAAGGTAATGGAGAGAGTTATAGAAGGTATGATTGGTGAAAAAGTAAATATTAATGAGATGGAGTTTGGGTTTATGCCACTCAAAGAGACCACTGATGCCATATTCATTGTTCGACAGCTTCAGGAAAAATATAAATGAAAGAAAAGGGATCTGTACTTTGTTTTTGTTGATTTGGGGAAGACCTTTGACAGATTCCCTTGGGAGGTGGTGAAGTGGGCAGTGAGAAAGCTTGAGATTGAGGAGTGGCTGGTTAGATTGGTTATGGTTATGTATGTGGGTACATTCACCCAGGTGAGAAAAAATGGAGATCTAAGTACAGCAAGCGCTCGCATTACGTGCGATCTCAGGGGACGATTCTCACATAACATGGGATATGCCATTTTGTCCTAAAAATGTCACAACATGAGAAAAAAATAGATATAACGAGCTCGGAGGACAGTGCTCATTTTTTTACAGCACCTGACTATGTGGTGACAATGGACATAACACAGCAGGGGGCCCCAATTTATGTTTCAAAGTCATACTATGCGGCCAGTGGTAGACAGAACACGGCGCAAGGCATAAAATTACTGTTGGAATTCATACAACGCGGCAAGTGATTGACAGAGCGCAGATTGCATCACCCTATGACATATTGCTATCATGTTTCTGCGCAGAGTGTCGTCACGGTCCACTGAGCATTCCTGCCCCAGTTGAACCGACCCCATCCCTTTGCTCTGGCTGCATACATACTCTGTGTAATCTTAGCTCTTTTTTTTTTGGCGACCTGACCCAGCTTGACCATGCCGCCGCACTGTGACCCTGCCAGACATTGGAAGTTTCTGACACAGGAGCAGAAGGTGGATGTCAAGAGCAAGGAGAGAGGACAGCAGAACTGTGACAGCGCAGAATTTTACAAAGTTAACAAGTCCACCATTCGTACAATTCTCGGCAAGAAGGAAGCCATTCTGAAGACAGCTCGGGCATGTGGAGGATCACCCATGGACAAGAGGATATGAGTGGCTGACCATGCGTCGTAATGATGGAGAGGTTTCTGCTGATGTACTGCAACCAGAAGGAAAGGGAGGGTGTGCCAGTTGATTCATTAAATATTCAGAGAATGGTCAGCCACCTTTATGCTATCGCCTGCCTCTGTGTTGCATGCAGTACAAGTATACGAAGACCAAAATTCGCCAATGCCACCAGACTCTCCTCACCCGCTACTTTATCATCGAGAGATTCAAGAGCAACAACAGATAGAAGAAGATGCTATGTCTGATGTTTCTGTTGACTTTGAGGGGTTTGTGCAGGAAGCAGAAGATTGCCAACAGAGGAATCATGATGTACAGGACTCATCTTCCTCAGAAGAGGACTCTATGGAACTTGCCTCGGAACCCCACTCCACTTCCCTCTAGCAAGCCAACAACCTCTTCCATTTAAGGTGAGGAATCCTCCAGAGTTTGTATGTAAAGAAGTCTTTATTAGGAAGGTAAATGTCCTGAAAAAAAAAATGAAAATTGCCCCAGGGTTTGAATTTGGGGCTTGCTTAGGAATCATGAAACCCTTTAGCATGTAAATATATGATCGTATAATGTGGAATTCCCATAAAATGAGAGCTTCAGGGTACAATATTCCTGCGTTATGTGAGCGCTTGTTGTAATAAGTCTTCCGTGAATGTTGACATACATCAAGGGTCGGTCTTGAGCCCCTTATTATTTGTCAGGGTGCTTGCAGCTCTCTCACATGACTTTGGAAATGGACTCCCATTGGAGATATTGTATGTTGTTGATTGCAGAAAATTAAAGGAAAACAGAGGAAAGATTTAGAAACTGGAGATACTGTATGGATAACAAGGACTTGCGAATATCTATCTGTCTTTAAATGCAGATAAAACAAAAGTGATGGTATCTAGGGCTAGTGGCAGCACTGTCAATGAAGAGAGAGAGAGAGTGGTCATGTGCAGTTTGAGTATCTATCTGTCTATAAATGCAGATGAAACAAAAGTGATGGTATCTAGGGCTTGTGTCAATATTGTCAAAGAGGAGAGAGAGAGAGTGGCCATTTGCAGTTTGCCACAAGGGCTTGGGAAGTAATTCCATCTCATGCAATATTTGTGGTAAGTGGGTACATATTAGATGTAGTGGTATTAAGGGTTGACTGCAAGATAATGCTGATTTTCATGTGTGCAGTGTGTTGGGGAGAGCATGTGGAGATTGTCAGGTATGAAAGTATTGATTTTACTGGTGAGTCTCTCGAGTGTGAGGAAGAGTTTTGTTACCTGGGAGACATGTTAAGTGCTGGAGGTGGGGCTGGAGTTAGCTCTGTGGCTAGAGTGAGGAGTGGTTGGAGGAAGATCAGGGAGTTTCTGCCTCAACTGACGTTGTGAGGCACTCCCTCTGTTCTAAGGGATCATTGTACAGTATGCAGCATGTGTTAGGAGTGTAAGGCTGTATGGTAGTGTGACTTTTTTTTTTTTTTTTTTTAATGCAAGGAAGAAGGAACCAAAGGCCAGGGCCCACATACTGTTCCTTCCAAGAAAAAGTAAAAACAATACAAAAGAGAGCCAAATTCAAGATCCATTCATTTCGAGATGCCGGGACACACTGCGTTTGAAAGATTGGAGATCATAGGAAGTAGGGAATACAGACAGAGGGAGATAGTTCCACAGTTGACCAGTTGCATAAATGAAGGACTGGGAGTAACGGTTAACTCTTGCATTTGAGGGTTGGACAGAAAAGGGATGAGTTTTTTTTTTTTTTATGCAAGGAAGAAGGAACCAAAGGCCAGGGCCCGCATACTGTTCTTTCAAAGAAAAAGTAAAAACAATACAAAAGAGACCCAAATTCAAGATCCATTCATTTCGAGATGCCTGGACACACTGCGTTTGAAAGATTGGAGATCATAGGAAGCAGGGAATACAGACAGAGGGAGACAGTTCCAGAGTTTACCAGTTGCATAAATGAAGGACTGGAAGTAACGGTTAACTCTTGCATTAGAGAGTTGGATAGAAAAGGGATGAGAGTTTATTGCTAGACGGGTACTACGTGCCCGTCGTAGAGGTGGAGGGATGCAAGCAGACAGTTCAGAGGAACAGTGACCATTGAAGTAGCGATAGAAGAGAGATAAAGAAGCAACAGTGTGGCGAAGAGACAAAGGTTGAAGGGAATCAGTAATAGGAGAGTTAATGAGACGAAAAGCCTTTGACTCCACCCTATTGAGAAGAACTGCATGTGGGGAGCCTCCCCACACATGAGACATGTACTCCATACACGGGCGAATAAAACCCGTGTACAAGGTCAACATCTATGCAGGGGTAAAGAAAGTTCGGAGTCGGCATAGCACACCTAATCTCTTGGAAGCAGATTTCACAAGAGATGTAATATGTTCTTCCCAAGACAAATCCCAAGAGAATGAAACCCCTAGCATGTTCAAGGATGATGCAAGACTGAGCTGGACATTATTAAACATTAGTGGGTAATCCTGAGGAAGATTTTGTCGGGTTGATAAGTGTAAGAACTGAGTTTTTGATGCATTAAAAATAACAAGATTATTTTTACCCCAATCGGAGATATGAGCCAAGTCAGACATTAGGTGTGCCATAGTCTCATCCCTTCTTTGCTGAAGTAACTGCTGAGATGGACGTTGCAGAAATCTAATGGAAAGGTGAAGGGTGGAATCATCAGCATATGAGTGGATAGTGTTAGATGTACAGCTTAGAAGGTCATTAATGAATAAAAGAAAGAGAGTTGGTGATAGGACAGAGCCCTGAGGAACACCACTGTTGATAGGTCTAGGAGAAGAACGATGGCCATCTACAACAGCAGCTATAGAACGACCAGAAAGGAAGCTAGAGGCGAAGGCACAGGTAGAAGGATAGAAACCATAGGAGGGCAGTTTGAAAATCAAAGATTTATGCCAGACTCGATCAAAAGCCTTTGAGATGTCAAGTGCAATGGCAAAGCTTTCGCCAAAGTCCCGAAAGGAGGATGACCAGGAGTCTGAAAGGTAGGTGAGAAGATCGCCAGTGGAGCGACCCTGACGGAACCCATACTGACGATCAGAAAGAAGGTTGTGACTGGAAAGGTGCTTAAAAAAAATTTCTGTTAAGAACTGATTCGAAAACTTTTGATACACAGGATGTTAAAGCAGGAGGGTTGGGAATGGTCACCCTTCTTTGGGACTGGCTGAATGAGAGCAAACTTCCAGCAAGAAGGAAAGGTACAAGTTGAGAGACAAAGGCGAAAGAGTTTACCTAGGCAGGGTGTAAGCACAGAAGCACAGTTTTTGAGGACAACAGGAGGGACTCCATCAGACCCATAAGCCTTGTTAATATTGAGGCCAGTGATGGCAGAAAATACATCAGCTGAAGAAATTTTAATGCCAGTCATGAGGAAGTGTGAGGGGGGAAGTGATGGAGGAACAGCACTGGAATCGTCTAAGGTAGAATTGGAGGAGAAAGTCTGAGCAAAGAGATCTGCTTTATCAATAGAAGAAATAGCTACAGAGCCATCAGAGTAGAAAAGAGGAGAGAGGGACGATGAGGTAAAGTTGTTAGAAAGGTTTTTGGCAAGGTGCCAAAAGGAGTGAGAGGAATTCGAGTTGGAGAGTTGGGAACATTTAGCACGGATGAAATTATTTTTAGCAGAGCGAAGAACAGACTTAGCACGATTTTGGGCAGAAATATAAAAAAGATGTGATTCAGGGGTGGGTTGGCTCCGGTACCTTTTAAAGGCCCTCTCTCTGTTGCGGACAGCATTAGAACAAGCGTGATTAAACCAAGGCTTTCTTGCATTAGTCAGAGGGTATGAAAATGGAATGTATGCTTCCATGCCCGAGAGAATAACCTCCGTAATGCGCAAGGCACACTCAGACGGCTCCCGGCCATGGAAGCAATAATCATTCCAAGGAAAATCAAAGAAGTACTGCCTGAGGGCCTCCCAATCTGCAGCTCCAAAGTGCCACAGGCGGCGTTTCTTTGGAGGGTCCACAGGCCGTACTGGAGCAATAGGACAGGTTAAGGTAATAAGATTATGATCGGAAGAGCCCAACGGAGAGAAAAGATTAACAGTATAAGCAGAAGGATTAGTTGTTAGGAAAAGGTCAAGTATGTTGGAACTCTCTCCAAGGCGGTCAGGGATACGGGTAGGGTGCTGTACAAGCTGCTCTAGGTCATTAAGGATAGAAAAGATGTAGGCTTGTTCAGGTGGATCGGTGAAAGGAGAGGAGAGCCAAAGGTGGTGGTGAACATTGAAATCTCCTAAAATGGAGATTTCAGAGAAAGGAGAATTGGATAGAATGTGTTCCATCGTAGAAGTAAGATAGTCAAAGAATTTTTGATAGTCAGTAGTATTAGGAGATAAGTAAACAGCACAGATATATTTAGTCAGAGAATGACAGGAGAGCTGAAGCCAGAGAGTAGAGAATTCAGAAGAATCAAGTTCAGGAACACGAGAGCAAGATAGATTGTTGCATACATATACACAACAGCCACCTTTGGCTTTGAAATGAGAATAGAGAAAGTAGGAGGATACAGAAAAGGGTTTGCTATCAGTTGTCTCAGACAGCTGAGTCTCAGTAAGAAAAAGAAGGTGAGGTTTAGAGGAGAAGAGGTGGTGCTCATCAGAGCGAAAGTTAGAGGAAAGGCCGCGAATGTTACAGAAATGAAGAAGGAGTGAGTCAGACATTGGTTCCAGGCAGCTCCAAGAGTCGTCACCGGGAGAGGGGCGGATGGTGGTTTGTTGCTAGACGGGTACTACGTGCCCGTCATAGAGGTGGAGGGATGCAAGCAGACAGTTCAGAGGAACAGTGACCATTGAAGTAGCGATAGAAGAGAGATAAAGAAGCAACAGTGCGGCGAAGAGACAAAGGTTGAAGGGAGTCAGTAAGAGGAGGAGAGTTAAATCCATACACGGGCGAATAAAACCCGTGTACGAGGTCAACATCTGTGCAGGGGTAAAGAAAGTTCGGAGTCGGCCCAGCACACCTAATCTCTTGGAAGCAGATTTTGCAAGAGATGTAATATGTTTCTTCCAAGACAATTCCCGAGAGAATGAAACCCCTAGCATGTTCAAGGATGATGCAGGACTGAGCTGGACATTATTAAACATTAGTGGGCAATCCTGAGGAAGATTTTGTCAGGTTCATAAATGTAAGAACTGAGTTTTTGATGCATTAAAAATAACAAGATTATTTTTACCCCAATCAGAGATATGAGCCAAGTCAGACATTAGGTGTGCCATAGCCTCATCCCTTGTTTGCTGAAGTAACTGCTGAGATGGACGCTGCGGAAATCGAATGGAAAGGTGAAGGGTGGAATCATCAGTATATGAGTGGATAGGGTTAGATGTACAGCTTAGAAGGTCATTGATGAATAAAAGAAAGAGAGTTGGTGATAGGACAGAGCCCTGAGGAACACCACTGTTGATAGGTCAAGCAGAAGAATGATGGCCGTCTACAACAGCAGGTATAGAACGACCAGAAAGGAAACTAGAGATGAAGGCACAGATAGAAGGATAGAAACCATAGGGCAGTTTGGAAATCAAAGATTTATGCCAGACTCGATCGAAAGCCTTTGAGATGTCAAGTGCAATGGCAAAACTTTCGCCAAAGTCCCGAAAGGAGGATGACCAGGAGTCTGAAAGGTAGGTGTAGAAGATCGCCAGTTGAGCGTCCCTG
The DNA here is from genome assembly GCA_018397915.1 of Birgus latro. Classification (NCBI taxonomy): domain Eukaryota; kingdom Metazoa; phylum Arthropoda; class Malacostraca; order Decapoda; family Coenobitidae; genus Birgus; species Birgus latro. Next base: position 67,640 of record JAGKTI010001647.1, on the reverse strand, counting down.
ACGGAACCCATACTGACGATCAGAAAGAAGGTTGTGACAGGAAAGATGCTTTAAAATTTTTCTGTTAAGAACTGATTCAAAAACTTTTGAGACACAGGATGTTAAAGCAATTGGACGATAGTTAGAGGGTTGGGAATGGTCACCCTTCTTTGGGACTGGCTGAATGAGAGCAAACTTCCAGCAAGAAGGAAAGGTACAAGTTGACAGACAAAGGCGAAAGAGTTTACCTAGGCAGGGTGTAAGCACAGACAGAAGCACAGTTCTTGAGGACAACAGGAGGGACTCCATCAGGCCCATATGCCTTGTTAATATTGAGGCCTCTGATGGCAGAAAATACATCAGCTGAAGAAATTTTAATGCCAGTCATAAGGAAGTCAGAGGGGGGAAGTGATGGAGGAACAGCACTGGAATCATCTAAGGTAGAATTGGAGGAGAAAGTCTGAGCGAAGAGATCTGCTTTATCAGTAGAAGAAATAGCTGCAGAGCCATCAGAGTGGAAAAGAGGAGGGAAGGATGATGAGGTAAAGTTGTTAGAAAGGTTTTTGGCAAGGTGCCAAAAGGAGCGAGAAGAATTTGAGTTGGAGAGTTGGGAACATTTAGCACGGATGAAATTATTTTTAGCAGAGCGAAGAACTGACTTAGCACGATTCCGGGCAGAAATATAAAAAAGATGTGATTCAGGGGTGGGATGGCTCCGGTACCTGTTAACCCCTTCATTACCGAAATCGATAAGGTTTACGCTTGTACACCTAGAAAAAGTTCTGGCGAGGAACCGATAATTGTAAGGTTTATGGTGGTAAACCTGATAAGCATAGGGAGCTGTATGAGGGTAGGAGTGTTGGTTTTGGGGTTACTAGAGAGACTTGGGTTGTAAGAACTGGCAACTTGACTCTGACGTAATTCTCCTTGTCATGTCCATGCCATGGCCAAATCAGAGTCCATGCCATTCCATGATTGACATCATTTGGGTATTTTGGATATGATTTATTATTTCAAATGTTTTGGGAATATATATAGACCTATATGGTATGATATAAACAGAAAAAAATAGTTGCACTAGGCATATCAGCACGTGGTTACCATGACAACCACCCTCCTAGGCCCCACAACCAACCAGCAGCCAGTTCTCACCCGCAACCCCTCAGTATCCCCCAAGCTGCATGCTGTGACTGTGTGTGTGTTTTTTTTTTTGGCTGTTTTTGCATGATCATGGCGTTATCTGATACTGATGATGAATTTGATACAAAGCTTGCTAGTGAGTTAGATGAGTCTGACGACAGTGAAACTCAATCAGACATCAGTGAGTGAGTCAGACGATGATTATATACCAGAAAACGACAGTGATAGCGAGAGTACGAGTGATGAAAGTGAGATAGATAATTGCTCAAATCCCAGCCCTGTAGGCTCACCATTGTTGCAGAGTCCCTGAGGACCTGCCTTCACCCTCTTGTCGGATCCGTTTGCAGATCAAAGGCCACCTCCACTACCTACACTTCACCTGGACTTTCCCAACGTACATCCTGCAGTGTATCAACGCCACGAGGAGCAACATATGAGTACTGTATATACCTTTTTATGTCTGTAAAGTCTATATTTATAGGAACAATGAAAGTTTAGTAAAGTATATATATCTCTACCCTTATACTACTATAGGAAATATATTTCAAATCATGCACAGTGCACCTCGTGGTCAACATGTACTTGAGAATATAAAAGTAATATAAAATGAAAAACAGCGCACTTATGATAAATGATCACCCCCCATGCACACGCACGAACTTCCGGGAATTCGGTTTGACGAAAGGAGAGCGGGGCGGCTGGGGGTGGGAGGCGCGGTAATGAAGAGGTTAAAGGCCCTCTCTCTGTTGTGGACAGCATTAGAACAAGCGTGATTAAACCAAGGCTTTCTTGCATTAGACAGAGGATATGAAAAAGGAATGTATGCTTCCATGCCCAAGAGAATAACCTCCGTAACGCGCAGGGCATACTCAGAGTGCTCCCGGCCATGGAAGCAATAATCATTCCGAGGAAAATCAAAGAAGTACTGCCTGAGGGCCTCCCAATCTGCAGCTCCAAAGTGCCACAGGTGGCGTTTCTTTGGAGGGTCCACAGGCTGTACTGGAGCAATAGGACAGGTTAAGGTAATAAGGTTGTGATTGGAGGAGCCCAACGGAGAGAAAAGATTAACAGTGTAAGCAGAAGGATTAGTTGTTAGGAAAAGGTCAAGTTTGTTGGAACTCTCTCCAAGGCGGTCAGGGATACGGGTAGGGTGCTGTACAAGTTGCTCTAGGTCATTAAGGATAGAAAAGATGTAGGCTTGTTCACCAGGTGGATCAGTGAAAGGAGAGGAGAGCCAAAGGTGGTGGTGAACATTGAAATCTCCTAGAATGGAGATTTCAGAGAATGGAGAAATGGATAGAATGTGTTCCTAGGCAGAAAAGGAAGAGGATATTTGCAGTCTTAAACATACAGCAGTGACAAAGATTAGGTGGATGCATAGTGTGTTCTCGAATGCAAAGTCTGTAGGAACTTCATTTACAATTGAAGAGCTGAGAGGTAGGATGGGACTAGAGTGTTTTGGTGTTGTGATGAGGAGGGGTAGATTGAGATGGTTTGGGTATGTGAAGAGGATGGGGGATGACATTTGAGTGCGGAAAGTGAGATGTATGAACATTGAGGGTAGGATTGCAAGGATTGACTGAAAAAGACCTGAGACTAGGTCATAGTGTGTGACCTTAGGGATAAGGGCCTAAATAGTGAGGCTGCCAGATATCTAGTCGAGCAGCGTGGAGAATTACCTTTAGGTGACCCAGGGCGATGCATGGAAGCATGTTGGAGCCTATATAGATGCCATGATGATGAAACAATTATGAAGTGATGGAAAGAGTCCTAGAAGGTGTGAAAAAGGAGAGAGGGAATATTGATGAGATGCAGTTTGGGTTTTTGTAAGGCAAAGGAACTGCTAATGCCATTTTCATTGTCTGACAGCTTCAGGAAAAATTTATAGGAAAAAAAGGGAGGTGTACTTTGCTTTTGTTGATTTAGAGAATGCCTTTGACAGAGTCTTTAGGGAGGTGGTGAAGTGAGCAATGAGCAACCAAGGGATCAATGAATGACTCGTTAATGTGGTAATGGCTATGTATATGAGTTCTCGCACCCTGGTGGGAGTAAATAGAGAGTTTAGTGATGAGTTTTCTTTGAATGTTGGCTTGCATCGGGGTCAGTATTGGCCTCTTATTGTTTGTTATGGTACTCGAAGAACTCCACGTGACTTCAGAGATGGAATCCCATGGGAGATGCTACATGCTAATGACATGGTGCTGACTGTGGAGAATGGAAGGAAGGTGAAGGAAAGATTTAGGAAGTGGAGAGATGGAATGGGGCACTCGGGTTCGAGAGTAAATGTGGATAAAGCGATAGAGATGATATGTAGGGCTGGTGGGGGTACTGTCAAAGCAGAGGGAGTGCAGCCATGTGCAGTTTGCCACAAGAGTGTGGGTAGCAACTCTATCTTGTGCAGTGTTTGTGATAAGGGGGTGCATAAGAGATATAGCGGTATTAGTGGTAGGCTGCAAAATAATGCTGATTTTGTGTCCGTGTTGTATCAGGGAGAGCATGTAGAGATTAAGAGGTATGAAAGGACTGAACTTGCTAGAGATTCCTCTTTAGTGTATGGAGGAATTTTTTATTCATTTGACATATTATGTGCTGGAAGTGGGGCTGGAGCTAGTTCTATGGCTAGAGTTAGGATTGGTCGGAGGAAGTTCTGGGAGCTGTTGCCTCTCATAAGAGTGAGAGGGCTTTCCTTCCATGCCAAGAGATCCTTGTATGTGGATTGTGTTGAGAGTGTAATGCTGTATGGTAGTGAGACCTGGGCAGTAAAGGAAGAGGATATTCAATGGCTCAGACCTTCAGAAATGACAATGATTAGATGGATGTGTAGTGCGGCCTTGAATGTGAGGCTTGGGGGCGTTAGGATTGCGATTGATGAGTTGAGAGGAAGAATGGAATTGAATGTATTGGTGCTGTGATAAGGAGGAATAGATTTGGGCATGTTGAGAGAGTGGAGAACGGCAGTTGGGTGCACAATGTGAGAGATGTGAACATCGGGGATAGGGATCCAAGAGGTAGACCATAAACGACCTAGGACTGTGCCAGAGAATGTGACCTCATAGATAAGGGACTGACTAGGGAAGCTGTCAGAAGTTGAGCAGCATGGAGAACCATCATTAGATGACCAAGGGCAATGCATAGAGGCATGTTGAATCCTTTATAAACAGTTCAATACAGTTCAGTGATCTGGACCCTGCAATTCATTGGTTCTTCTCTGTCCTGCATTGCTTGCCAGAAAATGTTTACCATTTCCTTAGTTTTGTTCATAGTTGCTTTTAATTTTCTTCTTGTGCAAACTGTTTTAAATTTGTACACCACTTTTTGCTAATCATCCTCACTGTGCCATCAAATCAGCATTGTCAGGCAGCTTAGAAGACTTCATCCATTACCATTCAACTTCAGCTCTGTTTCTGTACATACTGTCCTGACCGTCAGACCTTACTGTTCCATTCTTCCATACGCATATATATATTGAACAACCACAGTGGGACAGCACATTTCTATTTTACACGTATATTAATACCATCTATCTGTCCGTAGCCAGCTGTCTTAATCCTGTAATGGGTGTCCACAAACAAATTGCCTCCATGTCTCCTTATCCCTTGCCACTTCGATGACCCCCCCCTCTTATACCTCCATTTAATTCCTCCATCTCCTGCTCAGTCCCCCCCTCCATCTCACTCACATACACTCTCCTCATTGGTCTCTCACTCTCCACATAGCCAAACCACCTCAGTGTATTTCTCCTAACATTTTCTGTCACACCCACATCCATGCCATAATGCTTCTTCACTACCTTATATGTCAGTCTCTCTCTCTCCATGTAACTCCACTTGCATGTCTCAAATAACTCATTTGTCCTGCTCTCACTTTTGACTTGTGTCCTTCTATCAAGGTCCAGGCTTCACTTCCATATGTTAAGAGTGGGTATCAAAATACTGTCATGCAGTGACTTTTTTACTACCATGCTCACTTTCTTGTTTCTTATCATTGCTTTCAAAGAACCAGCAACCTTTCTTTCCTGTTGTATGCTTTCAAGCACTTCATCCTCTAGACTTCCATCCTTACTCACCCCACTATTCAAGTACTTAAATGCACCCACATTTTTCATCTCGTCACTATCCACCCTCACTATGCATTCAGTGACTTCATTTTTCTTGATGATCACAACTTCACTCTTTCCTCCATTTACCTTTAGATTCCATTTCTTACAAACTCTCCCACACCCACTCAACAAGCCTTTGTCTTCACTTAACTATACAGTATCATCTGCAAACAATAGAGCAGGAAATTTACAAATGCTGCCCTCTCTCTTTAGGGCCGCCCCAACATCCACTGCCCTACTTTGTATCTATTTTATAACTACATTCGTATACAAATTGAACAACCATGGAGCCATGAAACATCACTGCTTCAGTCCAACATTTAGATAGAAAAGTTCACCATCCACATGCACTGCAGCCTTAGCCCTCTCATACATACTCTTCATGGCATTCATCAGCTTCCTCATTCCTTGTCTATTCACTCTGTCATATGTTTTCTCCAGATCCCTGAAGGCTGCATACAACATCTTTCCCTTCTCTAGGAACTTTTCCTCTAAACACCTTAGGATTATCTGATTTTCACAACCTCTTCCCTTTCTGAAACCTCTCTGTTCTTCTCAAGCTAACTCCTCTGTTATTTTCCTAACTCTGTCATTAAGTATACAGTAGGCGCGGAAAGTATTGACGTTTTTTTTCCCGACATCATTCTTATTCGCGTTCAGTGAAGTAGGGTCAATACTACCCTCCCCTGTGATGCGAAATGAGCTGACGCTTTTTCAGCGGGAGCTGGGAACCCTGCTTGATAGGTTTGGCACCACAGGAGCAGGCTCAGTAATGTTTGGGCAGCCACAGGAGGAGGATTGTGTGTGATGCACCATGAGGGCATGTTTTGACTCAAATAACACAGTTATTTGGTTACCTACCACATTCTCATCATGCCTAAAGTAACCACAAGCAAGGACAAACTTGTGGAAGTGATTACTTTATACAAAGCTGGCCACAAACTCCCATTTATTGCAAATCAGATGGTGTTAGACTGAGGACAGTGCATAGACTGGTGAAGCGGTTCAAGGACAGTGGGGAGGCCATTCCTCCCACTCCACTTCCCAAGCCTGGGAGACCTCGTAAGACAACCTTCAGGACCCTTCAGCTGATCTCAAGGCAAGTTAGCAAGGATCCAAGGCTAACAGCACGGGATTTAAAAGAAAAGAACCCACAGTTGCTGGCAGATGTGTCTGTCAGAAGTGTGCAGCAGCTGTTGCATGACGATCTGGGCTACAGGAGTTTTTGTGCTTGTAAAAAACCACTGCTAACTGCACTTCAGAAGAAAAAGAGAGTAAATTTTTGTAAGAAATATCTTGCCTGGAGTGAGGAGCAATGGAAAACTGTGCTTTGGAGTGATGAGTCAACATTTACTGTCACTTGTACCCCTTCATCACGAGTGTACCGCAAACCAGGCAGTGACCCCCTGGATCCTAAGTACACTTCCAAGTTTGTTAAACACCCAGCCTCACTCATGGCTTGGGGCTGCTTTACACATTATGGGGTTGGTAGGTTGGCAGTTCTACCTGCAAATGAAAAGTGAACCAGAACAATTATTTGGAGCTCTTATGTGATGTTTTAAGTGACTCTTTTGATAAAACCAAGGCAAGAGTATTTATGCAAGATTCTGCTCCTGCACATGTTGCAAAGTCAGTGAAACAGTGGCTAACAGACTGTGAGGTTCCCTTTATTCGAGATTGGCCCGGAAACAGCCCAGATATCAATCTCATTGAGAATTTATGGGCGCACATGAAGCGGCAGCTGCGTAGTATGGACACATCATCTTTGCCTAAACTTGAGGCTGCAGTCAAGCTGCTATGGAGCAGTTTTAGTCCGTCTGTTCTGCAAAACTACGCCATCAGTCTCCCCAGACGCCTTAAGAAGATAACAAAGGTGAAGGGGAATGCCAGTAAATACTAAATTCAATGGTGAGTGTTAATTTATTTGTTTCTCCTTGCTAACCACAAGAATGTTTTCTTTTTTTAAGATGGCGTCAACACTTTCCGCGCCTACTGTATGCCATATAATTTTCCTGTAACACTAAGAAGGCAAATCTCCCTGTGATTACCACACACTTTTTTTTCCCCTTTTTCCTTTGCACAGGGGAATAATTATACCTGACTTTCAGTTCTCCAGGACTCTACCTTCCTCCTGTGCCAAACTTTATATCCTCCATACCCATTCTACTACAATCTGTACCCTGTGCTTCAGCATTTCACCACACACACCATCAGTTCCTTGGGCTTTCCCCATTTTGACTTTCTTCATTGCTTTTGCTACTTATATCCTACTGATGTTTTCCTCCCCTTTCATCTCCCACCTCTTCCCTATCATTCCCCAGCCACATATACTCACATTACTTTCATTCTTTATATTTAACGGTTCCTAATTAAAAATTGCAGCTTTCTTTAATGCTCAGATCCATTTTTGACCCGTGGGATATTATGAAGGCTCCTTACCAGGTTTCCCTACTCAGGTACAGCTCCTTCATCTTGTCCATAACTCACATCCATAAGACAGATAGGTACTGTACAATAGACATTGAAGAATGTTGCTAGCAGAAGAAACAGCTTGGAAAATGGCACAAAGCAAATAGGAGAATCTGATGCTACCACCTTTATCCTGTTACTGCTAACTCCAGTAAAGCAGATGGAAGAATTTAATGCTACAAACTGCATTTCACAACCCAGACAAGGGTTTCATGCAAAGTTTTACAGTGCAAGTACAGCACTGTCTTCAGCTGAGTGTCTGCATTGAAATAATTTCTGCAATCCAACTGCAAGGTTCAGCCATATAGTGTCTACACAATATCCTGTTGAGATTTAAGTTTTAGCCTTGCAATAATCTGTCATTTTTACTTCCGCTGCTCAAAATAAGATGAATATCTGAATTTTGCCTTTTTTCTTAATACAGTATGGAGGAATATCAGGGGAGGTAAGCATGTCTGAGGGAGGGACAGTGATGACTTTTGACCAGTGTTCTCCAGCCAATGCCACTGCACTCCTCATCAACCATCTTTCTTCCACTACCATCTCACTCTGGCAAGATGGAAGCCAGCATACTAAAATGTGAGTAAACCTTTTTCCTTTTCCATATTGTACTTCATGTTTATATTTCTGTTAGTATTTTCTTCATCATTTACCCTTCCCGTAGTAGTTTTTCCTTTTAATATTTACCCAGCATTGAGGATTGAATAGAATAGTGCTGATAAAGAGACTATGATGATGGAGTCTTTAGAATCCTTAAGAACACATGTCTTATTAAATACCGTACCAGAGTTGTCATAATCAATGACGAACATCTTTAAAAGTCATGCAGTTCCAGTATGTGACTGATAGTAACTGCCATCTCTAAACCCTTCAGTATGTTGATTTTTTTTTTTCTGGCAAGGAATATTATTCAGCTTAGGAAAACTTAATGAATTGAAGGGCACAGATATAGCCCTCACTAATCCCTTCAATATGGAGACGCCTTTCCTAAGTTGAATAAAATACGGTAATGTAGGAGTAGCAAGAAAATTAATAGATAGGTAAATAAATGAAAATTAAAATAGCCATAACAGATTGAAAGTATTAATTGCATTTATTCCTCAGAGAGTGTGATTCAATCCTGTTGTTTGCTGACCTGACCAATAACTCTAGATTCTAGTCTTAGTTTAATTGCTTTTGTTTATTCATAGAGTCACAGGGTGTGTCCTCTGGGATAAGGGACCACAGTAGAACCTCAATTATCTGGGAGCCACGGGGAATTCAAAATGCCGGAAAATCGATTTTTCTGGAATACTGAATAACACCCATTTCCTGTTGTCTTACACCAGTGATTCTTAAACTAGAGGAATTTTGATGGGTCACAGGGACATAAAATAGGCCTAATGCTTTCAGTGTCATTTTATTTACTTAACTGAAATTGTAATTATCCTTACTGCAGTTTTAGCTAAAACGTGACATATATTTACATGTAAAATAGGGGGTTAGGTTCTAGGAGCCTCATATTTTTTGTTACAAGTATATTTAAGGATAATTATAAATGTCTGTCTTACGACATTCAAGACGTGTTTACATACGATCTCACTGACTGGACACATCACTGCATACTGCATTCTAACCTAACCTAACTGATTAGTTTTGCCCCTAATACTCCCCCCAAAAATTGTTATCGCCAAGGATTGCCACTAAGCCTCTTGAAAGTCCTCATTACCAATCAAGCTTTTGACCTAAACTACATGTGAAAGATGGCCATCTAGCATCACGCATATTTTGCCAGGAATAAGTTTCGGCTCCCATTAAAAAAAAAAAAATGCAGTGTGAAACTCTTTTTGAAAGCCATTAGTCATCAACACTAAAGGGGGGTGGTAGAGCTATAAAGAAGTCATCACTGATGGTTTCGGGACAATTCGCCGTCAAGTCAAGTTCGCCGTCAAACCAATAACAAGACATTTCGCCGTCATTAACCCGCCCAGTCCCGGCCGTTTTTTTACCCAGCCTACCTCCAGATCCCAACCGATTTTTGACTTTTTGTTTTTTGGCTGAAACCTTCGTTTTTGGTGAGAAACATCGAAAATTCATAGTCAAATCGCGATCCTGAGGTAAAAAAATGTTGATATAGGTGTCACTCAACCTTACGTTTTCCTTCTTTTTCAGGGTACCTGGCTAAAAAAAACGAACTATGGAAGGTTTAACTATAAATTATGTATTTATTTCATTTATCTGGTATGAATTTATGTGTAGTAAAAGTCTATATTGGTTTTCACACAATAATATAGGCATTTATAAGCATTGTTCACTCACCCAAAACCCCAGTATATGGCATCTTCCTTTATGACATTACCACCTCATCACTTCTGTTTGTTTCTACCTCTAGCTTCTTTGTTTCTTTGTCCTCCACCTCAGGAATCACTTTCACCTTGAATTTCGTCATTGGAGAGACCGTGGGGCAAAATACCTTTACTGGCTAGGTTACTGCTAACAGGTGAATTGCTCAGTGTGGGGGGGAGGGGGGGAAGGGGGGTTAGGTGGGGCCAGGCAGTATCCCTGCTTGACAGCAGGTAGAGGAAGGTCTCCGACATATGCTTACCAAAAATCACCTGCGAATGTTGAAAAATGTGCACACAATAGGCCTTGCCATTGCATGGCATACGATGCATGTCGTTGGGTCTGTCCACGGAAAAAAGTAGCGACGTGCATCGTACATCGTTGGGACTCGGCGGGTTAATAAAGACAGCTATGGGTGATGCTAGAATATAATTCAAAGGTGACTACAGTGAGGAAGAAACAAGTTAATTATTGACTAAAGGTGTAACTAATAAATAATATCCAAAGCCTACGCTATTGAACGTGGACTTTGATGGATCCCCTTGAAATATAGTTATTAAAGTATTGATTAATGAGTAATAAGTACAGTAAAACCTCGATATAACGGACTTCAGTAGACCGGAATTAACTTTTATCGGACTCGAGGAGCTACCGGACTAAACTCCTACAGTATATATCGGAAAAAGTCCGATATAGCCAGAAAGCAGTCTGGACTGCCTGACAACTTCAGCTATGTTCACCACAATAAGACAAGTAAAAGACATGTTTTTCAGTGCACAGTACAGTATTATTATACCATTTGATTAATGTATTGAAGGTATAAAACAGTACAATACTCCAGTGGTGGTGAAAACCACTGATGCAATCCGGACTAATATCTGGTATATCGGAAAAAGTCCGGATTAGCTGGGGTAAGTCAGGATGTTGCTTTTATCGGAAAATCGCATATTTCAGACTGGCCTGAGCCCTAATTAGTCCGTTATAGTGAGGTCTTACTGTATTTATAGAATGACTGGGAATCGTCCAGGGTGCGAATTGTCCTGATGGGGAATTGTCTGATGGCAAATTGACTTGACGGTGAATTGTCTCGGAACCGCAGGGCTGTGGGTGACGCAAGCTTATTGACGCGAGTGGATAGGCTGGCTGGGGGTCAAATAGGCCTGATGGGGGAGACCGGTGGAGCAGCCGTTTTTGCTGGAGTACTTGCTGGTGTAGACGTTGATGCATCACTATCTGGGAACCCCACAAATGAACAGGAGGATACGAGTGAAATGTTTGCTGTTTTTGCACGTTTACCCCTTATGAAAAAGTCCCTGATGTCTGACTGTTTGATTGCTACACCACAGCGATTTTGGAAGTCATCATAATGGCTACGAAAATGAAGCATTTCATTAGCTGTGTAGGCTGGATTTCTCTCCATGAATTGGATGATCTTTTGAAGTGATTCATCAGCATCTTTCCACGAACAGCCAGGAGCCATGGCTGATATTCCACCAAATATTATGGAAAATTGCGATAAAACAGCGGTGTGTTGCTGTGTTTACACTGTTAAGCCTCAAAGCAGTGGCGGGGCCTGTGGTGATGCACTCTGGTGGTGAAGGAATGAAAACATTCGGGCGGGATGGTTGCGTGGTGAATTTGAAATGCGTGTTAGGTCCTGGGTTTTTCCCGGTTGATCAGTTTTGGAGTTTTTCTTTAAATTGTCTGGTTTAGCGCAAAGTCCGGTTAATTGGCTTGCATATAATTGAGGTTCTACAGTAAATAGAGAGGCTTCTAGAGATCGAGCAGCATGGAAAGCCACCATTATGTGATCAAGGCTGATGTATGCAAGCATGTTTCGGCCTTTATAAATGAACGAATGAACACATTGCTTCATGTCAGCAACAAGAAAGGATTTGCAGTTGAAGACAATTTGGCTTTTACTACACAGTGGAGGATTTGCTCTCATTGCTACAGTCAGTAGCTGTGAGGTGAATACTTTCACTGAAGAGTTTCTGGTAGAAGTTGCAGACAGTTCTGGGTAGAGGTTGCAGGCAGCTTATGTGAGCTTCATTTATGGGTGCCAACACAGTCATTATCAAGTGGAATAATAATTTTATCATTTTTCCAAAGAGTTACTTGGCCATGTGATCTAAAGTATACCTAAGGAGAATGCTTCCTTGTCTGTGGAAGGGTATATATGCTAAAATCTGCAAGGCAGCCTAAATACATGAAAATTACCAGAAGAAATGTATACTGCATGTATTTGCCTCTTCATTCACAGTACAGTAATCTCTCCAATATCCGATGTAATAGAGCCAAAGGCATGTCCGAATATTGGTTTTGTCCGGATATTGGTCCTGAACCTCCAGCACTGGTTTTTCATGACCCTAACCTAACCTAACCTAAATCAGAAAACTACCTTCCTACCTCCCTACTGGACATGTATAGCACTTATTTAGGTCCCTTTTCACATAAATAATGCACATATAGCATGAATTTATTGAATTTTAACCAAAAAATGATGATTTAGAGGTGAGTGAGTCATAGGAGCTCAGAACTTGCCAGCATAGTATAAGTAAGTATCGGACATGGAAATCATCTTTTCTACATTTTATGCACTAAATTACTGCATACAAAGCATCAAATACAGTAAATGATGTTAATTGCTACCAGAAAAATGGTTGGGTTAGGTTAGGTTATGACCGGACATGAAATTCATTGCTTCCACCTTTTTCCTAGCTAGTGCACTTAATAACCAGGCATGAAAGAATTAAATTAAAAGCAGGAAATTATGATTAACACAATGTTAGGTTAGGTTAGGTTAGGACCGGACATGAAAAAACTGCTTCCACCTTTTTCCTAGCTGTTTTACTTAAGAACCATGCATGGATAAATTAAATTGCAAGCAGGAAATTATGATTAACATTTAGGGTAATTTCTTAACACATGTACAGCATGATGAAAACAGGTTAGGCATGAAAATCTTTATGGTAACCATAGGTTAGGTTAGGTTAGGACCGGACATGAAATTAAGTGCTTCCACCTTTTTTCTAGCTGTTTTACTTAAGAACCATGCATGAAAAAATTAAATAGCAAGCAGGAAATTATGATTAACATTTAGGGTAATTTCTTAACACATTAACAGCATGATGAAAACAGGTTAGGCATGAAAATCTTTATGGTAACCATAGGTTAGGTTAGTACCGGACATGAAATTAACTGCTTCCACCTTTTTCCTAGCTGTTTTACTTAAGAACCATGCATGGAAAAATTAAATTGCAAGCAGGAAATTATGATTAACATTTTTGGTAATCTTTTAACATATTAACAGCATGATGAAAACAGGTTAGGCATGAAAATCTTTATGGTAACCATAGGTTAGGTTAGGTTAGGTTAGGACTGGACATGAAATTAACTGCTTCCACCTTTTTTCTAGCTGTTTTACTTAAGAACCATGCATGTCAAAATTAAACTGCAAGCAGGAAGTTATGATTAACATTTTTGGTAATCTTTTAACAAATTTACAGCATGATGAAAACAGGTTAGGCATGAAAATCTTTATGGTAACCATAGGTTAGGTTAGGATAGGTTAGGTTAGGTTAGGTTAGGTTATGACCAAATATGAAATTCACTGGCTCCCACCTTTTTCCTAGCTAGTGCACTTAAGAACCATGCATGAAAAAATTAAATTGCAAGCAGGAAATTATGATTAACATTTTTGGTAATTTTTTAACACATTTACAGCATGATGAAAACAGGTTAGGCATGAAGTTAGGGTACTTACGAACAAGAAGCTGGCATCCTGATGTAATAACCCACTCTATCATCTCAGACTTTGACAGGAAGACCTTGCACCTGACACACCTTTCCAATTGAGAATCACCAGCACTTATCACCAACACTTTCCACAACATTTTTTTTTATAACTGAAATCACATCACTTCACTGCACTGTACATAACAGTAAATTCCATCATCACACACATGAAGAAGAAGGTGAAGAGTAGTATCAAGCACTGTAGGAGGTACGGTATCACCACAAAAGCAATCACTTCGGCCGCCATTGTCGGAGGTGTTCATGAGGCAGTACCTGAGTGGGTAATGGCGACCGACAGACAGGCGCCACGAGTGTAAACATAGCCGATCGGCGCGGGCGGGAAATTCAAACTGACGCGGTCCCAAAAAATCGAAAATTTTTCGATTTTATTCGAATTTTTTGACATTTTGGGGGTTGGGCAGCCCACAATATCCGAATAGTGAGTATGTCCAAGTATTGGACGTCCGAATAATAGAGGGATTACTGTATATACAAATTGAATTTGAAATTGGGTAATTTGTGAGTTTTTAATTGATTTTAAAGGATTTTAGTACCACCTTGGTAGTGACCCCTGTTGGTATATTCATCTCCAAATACAGTAAAAGTCCTGTTATCCGAATGGCAGGGGACCGAGGGTCTTTCAGACTGTTTTTTTTTCAGACTACTGGGAGAGACCTCTGAAAACATTAGAAATATGTACACTCATGATCATTAATTTCTGCCCAGGGGTGCCCCCTTCCTACCCCTGTGCACCCAGAGAAGAGGGGAGGGGGGGGATGAAATGAGCTCCACCTGCCTCTATCCCAGCTCCCAACCCTCCCCCATACCCCTACCCCACCCATCATTCTTAATTAACTGGCAGTTACATCTCAAGCTGATTTCATGCTTAACACTCCTGGTCCCACTACTAATACAAACATATAACACTAGGATATGTTCTATCTATCTATATATTTATAGCCTGATGCCCTAATCTCGCAAAGGGTGGCCACAGACAAAACGCCTCCAAGTCGCTCTGTCACCCACCATTTGACAGCCCTCCCCCCAACTCACTGCCCCCGCCTTCATATATCTCTCAACTCCATCCCTCCACCTCATCTTCGGTCTCCCCCTTCCCCACCCTCCCTCCACTTCACCCACATACACCCTCTTAATCAGTCTTTCTTTCTCTATTCTCTCCACATGTCCAAACCACCTCAGTGTACTTCTATTTTTCTCAGTCACATCCACATCCACCCCATAACATTCTTTCACTTCTTCATTCATCAACCTGTTCCTTCATGTCACTCCACATGCTCCTTTCAGGTAACATATTTCCACTGCTCTCACTCTTGACTTGTTCCCCTCTAGCAAGGTCCACGCCTCGCTTCCATACGTCAGGGTAGGGATCACAATACTATCATGCAGTGCCTTCTTAACTCCCTATTTCTCATCACTGCTTTCAGTGAACCAACAACCTTCCCTCCCTGCTGTACCCTTTCAAGCACTTCATCCTCCAAACTTCCATCCTTACTCATCACACTACCCAAGTACAATAGTTGAATGCACTGACATTCTCCATATCCTCACTGTCTAGTGGTGTTGAAAGTATATAATATAACTATCAACATGCTGCAGTAAGAAATTAATGCTTTATGATGTTGACAGTAAAACAGAAACAATTACAACGGCCACCTCAGACTTCATGTGTTGGGTGCACTGCTTTGCAAATACTGTACTGTATACACACACACACACAGGTCGCCGACAGAGAAGGAGCTGCTTGTGGATCGTGGGGAAATAATCTCCTAGTTGCTTCGAAAAGGACACCAGCCTATTGTGATTATAAGAATGAGTTGTTAGTGGTGGTTCCGTCGGACATTAGTTTAAAAAAATGCAGTTTTCTGTCATAAAGAGTACAAGATACAGTGGAAATGCAGTTTCCATATGGTTGCATCATGGCCGAGAGGGACCGTTCACTGTTTACATCTGGTGAAGGGAAATTTGCATGCTTTGGCGATGAAAATACGGGTAAAGGAAGAACTAATCTGAAACAAACAAGAATAGCAGGAGTGGACAAAATGGCAGAAAGGAATGTCCAGGAGTTAAAAAAGGTATGGGCAGTAATTAGAGAGTTGCAGGAATGGACCTTAGAAGAGGAGAAAGAGATCAAAATACTACAGAATAAACTGGAAAAAGTTTGCACATACAGTGTTGAACAAGAAAGAGAAGTTACAGAATTAAAAGTGAGTAACAAAGCTGCCTCAAATGAAATAAAACAGCTCAGGAGGTAAAATAAGAGGATGGAAAAAGAAAGGAGCAGGATGAAAAGTGAACTAGATGAAAATGAGTCAAAAAAATCAATGATGCAAGATGAGCACATTAAGGAAATCAAGGAGCAACACAAGGGGTGGAAGAAAATTCAGGAGGAAGGAAATGTAAATTTGAGAGAGATTATAAAACAACAAAGCAAGGAAAAGGTGGAAAAGGAAGTGGTTAGGGTGCTGAGAAGTAGAGAATCTATAGTCAGGGTTGTAGCAGATAAGAAAAAACGTGTAATAATTTTAGAAGTAAAAGAAAAACGTATGACAGTAAGATCAGAAAGAGAAAGAGAAGAACTGAGTAGAGTTAAAGAGATAATATCAGTAGTTATGGAGGGTAACAGCGAAGTTCAAGAAGAGATTGAAGAAGTGCTTAGGTTAGGAAAGTATGAGGAAGGAGCGGTGAGGCCACTTAAGGTAAAGTTTAAGTCCCAGGTAATGGTAAATGAAATCATCAACAGAACATGGAAATTATCAGACAAAGAGGGGTTCAAAAATGTCTGGATAAGGAGAGATGCAAGTGAGGAAGAAAGAGCTAAAATAAAGGAGTTAGTAAGGGAAGCAAAGGCAAAAAACGAACAGAAAATGGAGGAAGAGAAGACAGTGTTTTATTGGAGAGTTATAGATCAGAAATTGAGGAAGTGGTACCAGTGGAGAGAGGGAGAGAAGAGGGAATAAAAAACATCGGAAAAAGTTTGAAAGTGGCATATACTTTACTAATGTTGATGGTTTAATATCAGCAAGGTTAGAAATCAAAGATCTCTTGAGGGTACATGAACCAGATGTTATGTGCTTTATAGAGACCAAGTTTATTGATATCCATATGGGAGATGGTAAATACAAGCTGTGGAGAGGAGACAGAAAAGAAAAAACAGGAGAAGGAGATGTTATGTGCTTTATAGAGACCAAGTTTATTGATATCCATATGGGAGATGGTAAATACAAGCTGTGGAGAGGAGACAGAAAAGAAAAAACAGGAGAAGGAGTGATGACAGCAGTGAAGAACAACATAAATGTGGATACTGTGGAAATGGGAGTGGGTAGGGCTGAATTGATAAATATGAAATTAGAAACTGGAGAGAATGGCAAGAAAGATATGGCAGTAGTAATATGTTCCCCCTAAGACAAGAGCATGGAATGATGATGAATACCAGGACATGTTGTCAGACATGGTTACTTATCTACAGAAAGTGATTGAGAAAAGCAACAGTATAATTCTAATGGGTGATTTTTAATTGTAAAGAGGTGAACTGGGAGCAATGGGACTCAGGAGGCAGTGGAGATTCGTGGGACATTATATTGTTAAAATATAGCAATGAATAATGTACTGACACAGTGGGTCAAAGAAGAGACATGATTCCAAGGTGAAGACACACCAGCAAGATTAGATTTGCTGCTAACCAAAGAACCTGACATAATTGAATCTTTGAAGTATCTGTGTCCTGTAGGTAAGAGTGATCATATGGTCATTGAGTTCCAGATGATAAATGGGATCGTGGTGCCAAGAGATGAGCTTTATAGGCAAGGAAGATACAACTTTGGGAAAGCAAACTTTGCAGGATTTAGAAAAAAATTTTGAAAATGTGGATTGGAGAAAATTCAGAGAAACAAGAGAGATACAGAGAAAGTGGATATCTTTGTAGACCTTTATAATTCAGGAGTGGAAAAATATGTGCCAAAAGTAAGTGGGAAAGAAAACAGGAAAAAAGGAGTGGTTGATAGAAGGTGTATGATAGCGAAAAAAAAAAGACAGGGACATGGCATGAAACAACTGGAGAAAGAGAGGTAATAACAGAACAAAAGAAGAATATAAAAAAATTAGAAATGAATATACTAAAATATGTAGAGAGGAAGAAAGGAACTTTGAAAAAGTTATAATTGACAAATGTCAGGAAGAACCTAAATTGTTTTATAGATTTGTCAGTGGCAAATTTCAACAATAGAAAGGAATCACCAAACTGAAAGTAGAAGGAGAGGTCTATAAAGATGCAGCAATGCAAGCTGAAATAATGATCAAATGTTTCCAATCAGTTTTCATTAAAGAAAAGGATTTTGTAGAGGGGGAGGGAGTGACTAGAAATGCAGTGATAAAAGATATACAAGTGGAAGTGCAGGAAGTGTATAAATTACTGGAAATTCAAGATGTAAGGAAAGCCCCAGGACTGGATGGAATCTCTAATTGGGTACTGAAGGAATGCAGAGAACAACTGGTGGATAAGATTCACAGTTTAACCCTTTCGCGCACGGGACCACAATTTGCTTTTCATGTGGTGTGGTGTGCCAAAGCACAGGACCCGAAATCGCGTGAAAACGCGAAAAAAAATTAACCAAAAAATATTTTTTTGATCGATTTGCATCAAATTTTGTAGTTTTCTAGCAGCCACATGTCTCTCCCGAGGTAAGACCTTGGCAACGCTGCAATGACCCCTATGTGCCTGTACATAGTGATAGAATCTCAGTGCTCCACTAGCAGCCAGACAGCAGGGTCGTGCTGTGTTGTGTTGTCTCTTTAAATCCGCCATTTTCCCCCCTCTCACCCGAGTCTGAAGCCATTATTGAAATATTGTGATTGTACAGTGTTTTTTACTATACTATACTGTGAAGTGATTGTGTCTATTGAACATAGATATATTGTTTGTAAAGCATTGGGGCCCATTATCAGCCATTAGGCCTAGAGGCAGAGTCTGGTTTGTTATAGCGGGGTTTCCACTCACCCTGCCCGTAAAATGATGTATTTTACCCTTATAGTGAACCCGTTACTTATATCTGTGAAAAATATAGTGCCTGGAATAGTGAAATAACTGACCTACCATAGCAGGCATTATGTTATGCCATAGAGATACATAGACATATGCATTAGTTGCTATGGGAACAGGCGGTCTCTTACGCCATACAGTAGGGAAGGGAATAACAGAAGAGGCTGGGATGGAATCATGTGATAGTGTTTTATATTGTATATGGTTCAGTGTTAAATATACGTATAAAATAGTGCAGCGAGTGTTCACCGAGAAAATTTGCGTCCATTGACTGACAGCAGAAAGTTACGTAATGATCAGAGACAAGACAATACACCACACAGCGATACATATATGACATTATATACATATATCGTGCTGTGAATGTTCGTGGAGAAATCTATTGTGTGCATTGCATGTGTTACGCAAACATGGTGCAAGGAACAGAGAATACGCGACACACATACTAGCGGCAAAAAGGAGATAGCCTATTGTGATTATGTGGTTGAGCGCGTGAGTGGTGGTCCCGTCGGATATTAGTTTTAAAAAAATGCAGGTTTCAGCCCTAAAAATACAAGACTGAAAAAGAAAGTTTCCATATGGTTGTATCATGACGGAGAGAGACGGAAGATTGTTTACAAAATGGCGAAGGGGAATTTGTGGGCTTGTCCGAAAAAATTGTAGGTAAAGGAAGTGATAAGCTGCAACAAACAAGAGTAGCAGGAGTAGAGAAAACGGCGGAGAGGAATGTCCAAGAGTTAAAAAGGTATGGGAAGTAATTAGAGAGTTACAGGAACGAACCTTAGAACAGGAGAGAGAGATCAAAGTTCTACAGAGTAATCTGGAAAAAATTAGCACACGTTGTGAGGAACAAGAAAAAAAGTCACAGAATTAAATGTGAGTAACGGATTCACATCAAATGAAATAAAACAGCTCAAGAGTGAGAATAAGAGGTTGGAAGAAGAAAGGGACAGAATAAAAAGTAAACTAGAGGAGTACGAATCAAAATCAAGGAGGCAAGATGAGCACATTCAGGAAATCAAGGAGCAACATAAGGGGTGGAAGAAAATACAGGAGGAAGGAAATGTAAATTTAAAGATCATAGAACAACAAAGCAAGGAAAAAGTGGAGAAGGAAGTGGTTAGGGTACTAAGAAGTAGAGAATCTTTGGTCAGGGATGTAGCAGACAAGAAAAAATGTGTGATAATCTCAGGAGTAAAAGAAAAACGAATGACAGTAAGATCTGAAAGAGAGAGAGAGAGGAACTGAGCAAGGCTAAAGAAATAATATCACTGGTTACGGAGGGAAACAATGAAGCCCAAGAAGAGATTGAAGAAGTGTTTAGGTTAGGAAAGTATGAAGATGGTGGGGCAAGGCTTTTGAAAGTAAAGTTTAAGTCCCAAGTGATAGTGAATGAAACCATAAGTTGAACGTGGAAGTTGTCAGATAAAGAGGGATTTAAAAATGTTTGGATTAGGAGAGATGCAAACTAAGAAGAAAGAGCTAAATTAAAGGAGTTAGTAAAGGAAGCAAAGATAAAAGCGAACAGAGGAAGAGAAGACAGAGTTCTATTGGAGAGTTATGGACCAAAAATTGAGAAAGTGTTACCAATGGAGGGAAGGAGAGAAGAGAGTATAAAAAACGATGAAAAAAGTTTGAAAGTGGCGTGCACAAACATTGATGGACTAATATCGGCAAGGTTAGAAAGCAATGATTTTTTGAGGGTACACGAACCTGATGTTATGTGCTTTGTAGAGACTAAATTGAAAGAAGACATTGATATTCATATGGGAGATGAGAGATACAAATTATGGAGAAGAGGCAGAAAAGAAAAAATGGAAGGAGGAGTGATGATAGCAGTGAAGGACAATATAAATGTAGATACAGTGGAAATGGCAGAGGGCAGGGCCAAAGCGATAAATATGATATTAGAAACTGGGGAGAATGGTAAGAGCGATATGGCAGTGGTATATGTTCCCCCTAAGATGAGAGCATGGAATGACGATGAATACCAGATGTTGTCAGATATGGTTAGTTATCTACAGAAAGTGATTGAGAAAAGCAACATTATAATCCTAATGGGTGACTTTAATTGTAAAGAGGTGAACTGGGAGGAATGGGACTCAGGAGGCAGCGAAGATTCGTGGGGCACTAAATTGTTAAATGTGGCAATGAATAATGTAATGACGCAGTGGGTCAAAGAAGAGACACGATTCAGAGGTGATGACACACCAGCAAGACTAGATTTGCTACTATCCAAAGAACCTGATGTAATTGAATCTTTAAATTATCTGTGTCCTATAGGAAAAAGTGATCATGTGGTCATTGAGTTCCAGATGATAACAGGGAATGTGGTGCCAGGACATGAGCAAGGAAGATACAACTTTGTGAAAACAAACTTTGCAGAATTGAGAAAATTTTTCAAAAATGCAGACTGGAGAAAATTCAGGGAAACAAGAGAGATACAGAGGAAGTGGGATATCTTCTTAGACCTCTAGGGAGTGGAAAAATATGTGCCAAAAACAAGTGGGAAAGAAAACAGGAAAAAGGAGTGGTTTAATAGAAGGTGTATGATAACGAAAAAGAGAGGGACATGGCGTGGAACAAATGGAGAAAGAGAGGTAATATCAGAGCAAAGGAAGAATATAAAAGAACTAGAAATGAATATACAAGAATACGTAGAGAGGAAGCAAGGAACTTTGAAAAAGGTATAATTGACAAATATAAGGTTGAACCCAAATTGTTTTATAGAATTGTTAATGGCAGATTGAAGGAAATGGAAGGAATCACCAAACTGAAAGTAGAAGGAGAGGTCTACAAGGATGCAGTAATGCAAGCTGAAATAATGAACAAATGTTTCCAATTGGTTTTCACTAGGAAAAGGGAGTTTGTGGAAGGAGAGGGAGTGATTAGAAATGTAGTGATAAAAGATATAAAAGTGGAAGTGCAGGTAGTGTATAAATTACTGGGAACTCAAGATTTAAGGAAAGCCCCAGGACCGGATGGAATCTCTAATTGGGTACTGAAGGAATGCAGAGAACAACTGGCGGATAAGATTCATAATTTAATTGTGTGCTCCTTGGAAGAGGGGAAAGTGTCTTGGGAATGGAAGAGGGCAAATGTGGTGGCAGTCTATAAGGGAGGAAACAAGGAAAAACCCCTGAATTATAGACCAGTGTCCCTAACAAGCATGGTTGCGAAATTGTGTGAGAGAATCCTGAAAGATAGATGGATAAAATACCTGGAAGAGATGAATATTTTGACTGAAAGTCAGTTTGGGTTCAGAAGTGGAAGGTCATGTGTTTCCAACTTGTTGAGCTTTTATTCAAGGGCGATTGACGTGCTATATTAGAGAGAGGGTTGGGTGGATTGTGTGTACTTAGATCTGGAGAAGTCCTTCGACAAGGTACCCCACAGGAGACTAATATGGTAGTTAGAGCATATCGGAGGACTGAAGGGAAGCCTTCTGGAATGGATGAGAGACTTTTTGAGTGACAGACAAATGAGGACAGTAATAAAGGACAGGACATCTGGATGGAAGGAAGTAACAAGTGGTGTCCCACAGGGCTCGGTGTTAGCACCAGTAATGTTCCTGATTTACGTAAATGATATGGTAGATGGAGTGAACAGTTACGCAAGCCTGTTTGCTGATGATGCAAAGATCTTGAGAAAGGTAGAGGTTGAAGAGGACTGTAAAATGCTGCAGGAGGATCTGGATAGGATACATGATTGGAGCTGGATGTGGGAAATGAAATTCAGTGCAAAAAAATGTAAAATATTGGAAATGGGTAAAAGTACCAAGAGGCCATCATTGAATAATTTGATGGGTAATGAACCAATAGAAAAGCGAGAGAAGAGAAAGATTTGGGAGTGCTGGTCCAGGATAGTTTGTCACCTGAAAAGCACATAAATAAGATAGTTAGAGAGACATATAAACTCTTGACCAGTATAAGAGTGGCATTTCATTAAATGAATGAGATGATGAAAAAATTGATAGTGGCCATGATCCACCCCAGGTTGGAATATGCAGCAGTAGTGTGGTCCCCACACAAAAAGAAAGATATAACCAAGATTGAGAGAGGAGGGTAGAAAAGTTACAAGAGGATGGAATAAAGGCTGAATATAGAAGGGAAGTGGAGGAGCGATTGGGTAAATATAGATTGGAGCAGATGGGGGACGTGGAGGGTGTGTGCAAGGTATTCACAGAAGAAATCTGTGCAGCATGTGAGGTGGTGTGTGTGGTGAAGAGAAGATGAAAGGGGGTTCAGAGAACAGCATGGTGGAGTGAAGAGGTGAGAGAGGCTGTGGCACAAAAGAAGAAAGCATATAATGAGTGGATGAGGAACAGGGGCAACGAAGAAGCTGAGAGATGGACGAGGGAGTTATATGTAGTGAGGAGGAGAGAGGTGAAAAGATTAGTAAAAGAGAGTAAGAAGAGAGTGGATGAGGAATTTTGAAGGAATTTGAGTGCAAAGTGGAGGGAATGTAAGAAAATGTTTTGGAAGGAGGTAAAGAGAGCTAGATAGGGTGCCAACGAAGTCAGTGGGGGTGTGAAAGATAAAAATGGTAGATTACTAGTGGAGAAAGGAGAAAAAGTAAACAGATGGAGAGAACACTTTAATGAACTGTTGAACATAGTGAATGAAACTAATGCAAGTATACAGTAAGTGGCTGGGGAATGGCAGGGAGAAGGAGGGTTGTGAGAAGAGAGGAAGAAATCACCATGATGGAAGTGGTGGAAGCAATGAAGAAAGTTAAAATGGGGAAAGCCCCAGGAATTGATGGAGTGTGTGGTGAAATGCTGAAGCATGGGGGAGAGATAGTAATAGAATGGATGTGGAAGGTGTGCAGATTGGCTTGGGAGGAGGGTAGAGTCCCGGAGGATTGGAAGTCAGGTATAATTATTCCTCTGTACAAAGGAAAAGGGGAAAAAGCAGTGTGTGGTAATCATAGGGGCATTTGCCTTCTTAGTGTAATAGGAAAAATATATGGTAGGATACTTATTGACAGAGTTAGGGAAATTACTGAGGATTTAGTTGGAGAAGAACAAGGAGGTTTTAGGAAGGGAAGAGGTTGTGTAGACCGGATATTCATTCTTAGATCCTTAGTGGAAAAGTTTCTAGAGAAGGACAAGAAGTTGTATGCAGCCTTCATGGATCTGGAGAAAGCAGATGACAGTTTGGATAGACAAGGTTTGCGGAGGGTATTAAGAATATATGGAGTGGATGGGAAGTTGTTGAAGGCCGTGAAGAGTATGTATGAGGGTGCTAAGGCTGCAGTGCGTGTGGACGGCAAACTGAGTGAATCTTTCCATTTGAAGGTTGGATTGAAACAAGGATGTGTCATGTCTCCATGGTTGTTCAATCTGTATATGGATGGGGTTATAAAAGAGATACAAGGTCGGGCAGTGGATGTTGGAGCGGCCCTAGTGAGAGAGGGCAGTGTGTGGAAACTCCCTGTACTGTTGTTTGCAGATGATACTGTGTTGTTGAGCGAAGACGAAGGGGAGCTGCAAGGCTTGGTAGATGAGTTTGGGAGAGTGTGTAAGAAACGGAATTTAAAGGTGAATGTGGGGAAGAGTAAAGTGATGGTCTTCGAGAGAAGTGAAGCCAATGAGTGTACATTGAGATTGGATGGGAAGGAAATGGAGAATGTGAGTGAATTTAAGTACTTGGGCAGTGTGATGAGTAAGGATGGTAGTCTGGAGGGTGAAGTGCTCGAAAGGGTACAGCAGGGAAGGAAGGTTGCTGGTTCGTTGAAAGCAGTGATAAGAAACGGGGAGGTGAGCATGGAAATGAAAAAGTTATTACATGACGGTATTGTGACACCGACTCTGACATATGGAAGTGAAGCTTGGACCCTGTTGGAAGGACAGAAGTCAAGCGTGAGAGCAGTGGAAATGAGTTATTTGAGAGGAGCATGTGGAGTCACATGGAGAGACAGACTAACAAATGAGGAAGTGAAGGAGCGTTGTGGTGTGGTTGAGGACGTGATGAGAAGCATTAGGAGAAACATGTTAAGGTGTTTTGGGCATGTGGAGAGGATGGAGAGTGAAAGATTGACGAGGAGAGTGTATGTGAGTGAGGTGGAGGGGGCGAGAGGGAGGAGAAGGCCGAGGATGAGATGGAGGGATGGAGTGGAGAGGTATATGAGAGAGGG